>PISX010002614.1:0-155812 GCA_004024625.1 Mellivora capensis | reverse complement strand
GCTGCACCAACTTGCATTCCCACCAACAGTGTAAGAGGGTTCCCCTTTCTCCACATCCTCTCCAACACACGTTGTTTCCTGTCTTGCTGATTTTGGCCATTCTAACTGGTGTGAGGTGGTATCTCAATGTGGTTTTAATTTGAATCTCCCTGATGGCTAGTGATGATGAACATTTTTTCATGTGTCTGATAGCCATTTTATTTTTATATATTTTAAATGAACAATTTTAATTCCTTTGTTTTGTTTTTATTTTTCACTTTTTTTTAGGTACTCTTTTAGTGGTTGCTCTGGGGATTACAGTATGCATCTTAATTTATCACAGTTTCCCTCAGATTAATATTTAATTCCAGTAAAATAAAGAAATTCTTTCATTATAATTTTTCTTCCTCTTCTCTTTGTTCTACTGTTGTCATATATATTATATTTTTATATGTTAGGTACCAAACATTGGTTTTATAATTTTTTTAAAGATTTTATTTATTTATTTGACAGAGACAAAGTGAGAGAGGGAACACAAGCAGGGGGAGTGAGAAAGGGAGAAGCAGGCTTACCACCAAGCAGGGAGCCCGATGCAGGGCTCGATCCCAGGACCCTGGGAACCCAACCTGAGCTGAAGGCAGACACTTAATGACTGAGCCACCCAGACGCCCCTGGTTTTATAATTATTTTTAATGTAATTGTCTTTTATATCATTTGAGAGGAGAAAAGTGAAAAATATATTTATACCAACTTTTACATTTATCTTCATAATTAATTATCAGTGTTCTTAATTTCTTCATATAGATTTGAGGTATCGTTTTCTTTTAACCTGAAGAACTTCTTTAGTATTTCTGGTAAGGGCAGGTCTGCTAGTAACACATTTCTTTGATCTTTACTTTTCTGAGATGTCTTTATTTTACCTTCATTTTGAAGGATAATTTTGCTGAATATAGAATTCTTGTTTTGGGGCACCTGGGTGGCTCAGTGGGTTAAGCCTTTGCCTTCGGCTCAGGTCATGATCTCAGGGTCCTGGGATCGAGCCCCGCATCGGGCTCTCTGCTCAGCTGGGAGCCTGCTTCCCCTTCTCTCTCTCTGCCTGCCTCTCTGCCTACTTGTGATCTCTGTCAAATAAATAAATAAAAATCTAAAAAAAAAAGGCAAAAAAAAAAAAAAGAATTCTTGTTTTACAGTTATTTTCTTTCAGTACTTTGAATAGATTACCCCACTGACTTCGGTCATCTGTGGTTTCTGATGAGAGGTTTTCCTCTTGCTGCTTTTAGGATTTTCTGTTTGTTTCTGGCTTTTGACAGGATCTGTACTTCAGTTATTTTGTTCCTGTTGATTTCATCATCTGTGTACATTCCTAATAAACCATAATTTCATACCAAACTGATACAGTGCCAGGATTTCACTTTAAAGCAATAGTCATATAATATTTACTTAATAATTACATGTATATGATGTTAATACCACAAGGAGGCATTAAGAAGGCATTCAGTGTGGGGCACCTCTGTGGCTCAGTTGGTTAAATGTCTGCCTTTGGCTCAAGGATCAGGCCCCACATCAGGCTCCCTGCTCCTGTGGGAGCCTGCCTTTTCCTCTCCCTCTGCCTGCCTCTCCCCCTGTTTGTGCTCTCTGTCAAATACATAAGTAAGATCTTAAGAAGGAAAAAAAAAAGTATTCAGTGCATACAGATAGAATTAATGGAGGATTGGATAATGACTCAGAATCATAAAACATTACCCCTTGCTCAGACTTTTTTAATAAACAGCTTTATTGAGATATAGTTAACATATCATACAATTCACTTAAATTGTACAATTTTTGAAATGATATTTAGAGTGTAGCCATTATCATAATCTAATTTTGGAATATTCCTTTCTCCCAAAGTAGAAACCCAGTACTCATTAGCAGTTGTTCCTTTCCTCTTCCACCCCCACCACCTATCCCCCTCCAGCTCTAGGCAACCACTAATTTACTTTTAGTCTCTATAGATTTGCCTATTCTGGACATTGAAGTCATATAATAATATGATGTTTCTTTCACTTGGCATATTTTTTAAGGTTCATCCTTGTAATAGCATATATTAGTACTTTTATATCTTTTTATTGACAATGAATATTCCCATTATGTATGTACCAAGTTTTATGTATCCATTTATCAGTTGATGGACATTTGAGTTGTTTCTACTTTTTGGCTCTTAGGAATGAATATTTGTAAACAAGTATTTGTGTGGACCTATGTTACATCATACCTCTTGGGTACATACCTAGGAGTAGAAATGGTGGAAAATCCGGTAACTATGTTTCTCCTTTTGAGGAACCACCTGGTTGTCTTCCGAAGTGGCTGTACCAGTTTTACATTTCTACCAGTAGTATGAAGGCTTCAGTTTCTCTATACCCTCATCAATATTTGTTACTTTTGTATTCTAGTCATTCTAGTGGATGGAATGGTATTTAATTGTGGTTTTGATTTGCTTTTTTTGTGTGTGTGGCAAATGATGTTGAGCATCTTTTCGTGTGCTTATTGTCCCTTTGTATATCTTCTTGAGAAATGTCTGTTTAGATCCTTTGTGTTTTTTTAAATTGGGTTCTCTTTTTCTCATTGAATTGAAAAACATATATAAAAATTCTGGTTTCAAATTCCTTATCATATATATGACTTGCAAATATTTGCTCCCATTCTGTAAGTTGTCTTTTCATTTCCTTAATGGTATCATTTGAGCACAAAAGTTCTAAATTTTGATATAGCCCAATTTATCTATTTTTTTTCTTTTGTTACTTGCAATATTGGCTCTATCATCTAAGAAGCCATTGCCTAACCAAAGGTCATGAAGATTTACTCCTCTATGTTTTCTTCTAAGAATTTTATAGTCTTACTCCTTACATTTAGGTCTGTGATCCATTTTGAATTAATTTTTGTATATTAATTAAATTTTAAAAAATTAATTAAATTTTGTGTATGAACCTTGGTAAACTCAACTTTCTACCACCTTCCTATATGCTCTGGCATTACTAAACCTCTTGTTATTTCCCAGCTATGCTACATCTTTCTTCCTTGTATATTGCTTTACATTAACTATGCCCTTTGCTCTTGATACTCCCTTCTCCTGTTCCTCCAACTTCATTCTTTTGCTTGTGGAGATCTAGTTGTCCAAATACCATTTATTAAAAGACAATTCTTGGGGTGCCTGGGTGGTTCAGTGGGTTAAGCCTCTGCCTTTGGCTCAGGTCATGATCTCAGGGTCCTGGGATCGAGCCCTGTATCCGGCTCTGCTCAGCGGGGAGCCTGCTTCCTCCCTCTCTCTGCCTGCCTCTCTGCCTACTTGTGATCTCTCTCTTTCTCTTTGTCAAATAAATAAATAAATAAAATCTTTAAAAGACAATTCTTTCCCTCATTAATTTGTCTTGGGACCCTTCTCAAAAATTAATTGACCATAAATGTAAGGGTTTATTTTTGACTCTCAACCCAGTTTCATTGTTCTGCACATTTGTCCTATGCCAGCGTCATGCTGTCTTGATTACTGGAGCTTTGTAGTAATTTTTGAAATCAGGAAATGTGAGTCTTCTAACTTTTGTTCTTTTTCAAGATTGTTTTGGCTATTCTGGGTTCCTTCCATATCTGTGTGAATTTTAGGATAAACTTAATTTCTGCAACAAAAAGGCCAACTGGGGGATTTTTATATGGATTGCATTGAATGATTTGTAGCGTATTGGTATTAATAACAATATTAAGTCTTATCCATGAATTAGCTCAGAATTTAACATTCTTTGTTTCAAGCCCTCTACTGATCAGAAAGCAAGAGCTCAGAAAAGTCAGGTGACTTGCCTGTGGTCCTACATCTATGAGTGGCAGAACTAGGAGTTAAACTGATTTTCTCTGTGTAGTCTTCTTTCTACCCATCATGTTTTGATGTTTTCCTTGTCTACTACATAGTCTAATGTACATAAGAGACTAACATAAAGGAAGATCTATGCTGTTCAGATGCACTGAAGAAAGGACCAAAATCATATTATCATTTTATTCTTTAAAACAAAAAATCATTTTATCTTTATCATTTATTTCTTTTTATCTTTTTACCTTTATCATTTTATTCTTTAAAACAAAAAAAGATTTGCTTTTTTTTAAAAGACAAAAAAAGAGTTTTATTATTATTCCTGGGTAAAAACAGTATGGCAGACTATAATGGTTATTGGATTAGGGACTTATAAGTAAGGGACTTCTAAATTGCGCTTCAGAAGCCATAGCTATCAGAGAATAGGAATTGATTATCCATACTTGAATCTCTTGTTTATATAGCTACTTTAATTGAAAATAAAACTAAGATGCATATGATAGATAACACCCATCAAAAAGTTTATATTTGAAAGGAGTAGCTCTGATTTCACAGATATTGTGTGTCTTTGCAAAAGGATTGGACCTATAATTTTATATGGTAAACATAATTGTGCTATTGTTTGATTAATAAGGAATAAACCTTTCTCATTATAACTTTTGCCTTGTATAGTTCTTTTAAGAATATTTGTTTTTCTTTTTTTTTTTTTTAAGAATATTTGTTTTTCTAGCCTAGCAAGTATATTGAGATCACAAATGATGAATTATGTTGGATAAGGGAAATGTTACTCTGCCTTTTCTTTAGCTGAAGATCCATCCAAAAGCTATGTGAAATTAAGAGACTTTGTGCTTGTGAAGCTTTGTCAAGATTTGCCCTGTTTTTCCCGGGAAAAGTTGATGCAAGGATTCAGTGAAGACATGGCAATAGAGGCACAACAGAAGTTCAAAATAAATAAGGTATTTTTATTCTGTAGAAGAAAAAAAATTCAGTTTTGAAGTTTTCTTTCTCTCTTTTTTTTTAAGTTATTTTTCTTGTTCTTTTTTTTTTTTTAAGATTTTATTTATTTATTTGACAGAGAGATCACAAGTAAGCAGAGCAGCAGGCAGAGAGGCAGAAGCAGGCTCCCTGCTGAGCAGAGAGCCGGATGCAGGGCTCGATCCTAGGACCCTGAGATCATGACCAGAGCTGAAGGCAGAGGCTTAACCCACCGAGCCACCCAGGCGCCCCTCTCTCTTTTTTTTAAAGTATGTAACTTAAACATTGCAAATACATTAAGAATACATGTGTGGCAAGTAGCAGTGGTTGAGAGTACAGGCTCTGAAGCCAAATTGTCTGTGTTAAGATCTGGCTACACCACTTAGTCTGTGACTTAGGGCAATTTAATTACCTCATTAACAGAATAGGAAGATAGTTGATATTATGGCTGTATTAAGTGTAACGGGCAGAACAAAATGGATAGTATGATCTTTTACTTTTTAAGAAAATGTTTGAAATGGCAAAATAGTTAATACACATGGAGAAATATATATACTCCTATATATTTGAATTTTAAAGTAGTAAATGTCCTTAAAATAGGTATAGAAAAAGTAATCTGGCAGTTCAGAGGAGGGAGTTTAGTTTATTGTATTTGTGTATGCAAGGGAATCAGTGTTTTTCATGGGATGGAGATGCATTTTATCTAAGCCTTGAAGAATGGAAGAATGGGTAGGATTTGGATTATGAATGTATGTGAGGGGCGCCTCAGTGACTCAGTTGGTTGAGTATCAGACTTGATTTCAGACCAAGTCATGATCTTGGGGTCCTGGGTTTGAGGCCCGTGTTGGGCTCAGGACTCAGCATAGAATCTTCTTGGGTTTCTTTCTCTCTGCCCTGGGCCCCCGCTCATGTGCATGCTCTCTCTCTTTCAAAATAAATAAAGAAATCTTAAAAGTAGAAAAAAAGAGAGATGAAGGGTATTTTAATAATAGGCACTAGTATATGATTCTGTTACCTTCTCCTCCTTTGTTTCTAAGGTGTTATAGTTCCTGGTTTTTTTTCACTTAGTACTATGATTATCTTTTTTTGAGATACTTTTACTGGATTTTACTCTTCTGTATGTTCCCTAAAGATAATTCTCCCCCAGAGTTCCTTATTCAGTCCTCATTTTCTCTCACTTTGCTTACTGCGCCTGGGAGATCTCATCTAACTCTCCAATGTAGATTTTCCTCTTATACTCCCAGCACTGTATATAAAAAGTATCCTGAGGCATATGGGTGGCTCAGCCAGTTCGGTATCTCACTCTTGATTTCAGCTCAGGTCATGATCTTGGGGTTGTGGGACTGAACCCCTACATCCGGCTCCTGGCTTAGTGGCAAGTCTGCTTAAGATTCTCTCTCCCTCTCTCTCTCCCAAAATAAAAAAATACATCTTTTTTTTAAAGAAAGGTAAAAAATGTTTCCTGGTCACTGACCTTCAATAGCTTAATTTGAACTGAAACTTTCCTTCTTTTCCTGCATTAAAACACTTTAATAGCTTCCTGGTTTTAAGATAAATGTATGATTTAGAAATATTTGGTATGTCCAGAGTACATCATACCTTTAGAGAATTTATTCATCTGCTCAGCTTTTAAAAGAAAAAGGATATGAACACATTTTTCAAAATCGTGCTTTTTTTTCTCTTTCTTAAAGGAATTAAAACTTGGTATGGTACACTGAGCCCGTCATAATTGGACCCTGCCAACCTTGGTAGACTCAACTTTCTACCACCTTGCTATATGCTTGGCATTACTAAACCTCTTGTTATTTCCCAGCTGTGCTACATCTTTCTTCCTTGTATATTGCTTTATGTTAACTATGCCTTTTGCCCTTGATACCCCCTTCTCCTGTTACTCCATCTTTGTCTTGCCAGATATTACTCATTTGTTCAGGTGTCCCTTCTGAAAGTTCAAATATCATCTTCCCAGTCTACCTACATCTGATCTCACCCCTATCCCCAATAAGTATATAAGTGAAACAACACAAACAATGGGCTACTCTTGGCTTCAGTGACACCAAGATTTCTTGATTTTCCTAATATTTCTTTGTTTTTCTCTGCCTTGTAACTGTCACTGTACTACAGGGTTCTGACCCTCCTCATTTTTTCACTGTTTATGCTTTCCTAACCAATACTATGGTTTTAACTCATGCCTGTATGCTGATAACTGCTTAAATCTTCATTCTTAGACTAGCATTTTCTTTAGATTTATATGTTCTGCTGCCTCCTAAATCTCTCCTAGGCTGTGAACACTCACTGTCATTCCACAACCTCCTTCACACCCAGTCCTTCCTGTTCTGTATATCTAGAATCCTTGTACTTTTAGTGTTCTTACTGGTTCTTGGTTCATGCCTTCATCATTTTTTGCCTGATTTAACAGCACAGCTTCGCAATCTCCCTGTCCTCCTTTTTGCTACCATTTCTATGTAGCTGAAATAACGCTTTTCTTAAAACTCATTTGTGCGCTTTGCTCACGCCCCCATTTAAAATCCATCACCTTGGGGCGCCTGGGTGGCTCAGTGGTTTAAAGCCTCTGCCTTCGGCTCAGGTCATGATCTCAGGGTCCTGGGATCGAGTCCCGCATCGGGCTTTCTGCTTGGCAGCAAGCCTGCTTCCTCCTCTCTCCCTCTCTGCTTGCCTCTCTGCCTATTTGTGATCTCTGCCTGTCAAATAAATGAATAAAATCTTTAAAAAAAATAATAATAAAATCCATCACCTTGGGGTGCCTGGGTGGCTCAGTCAGTCAGGCGTATGACTCTCGGTTTTAGCTCAGGTCTTGATCTTGGAGCCCTGGGATCAAGCCCTACATCCAGCTCTGTGCTCAGTATGGAGTCTGCTGGAGATGATCTCCCTCTCCTCCCCCTGCTCACATTCTCTTGCTCTAAAATAAATAGATAAAAATTTTTAATAATAAAAAGTAAAATCTGTCACCTACTAGATAAAAGCCCAACTCTTTAATATATTATGTAAGGTTCTGTGCTTCTGCTCTGTCCTTACGTTACTTCTACTCACTACTTTTCATTTTGTGCTTCAGCCTTGTCAAGCCGCCTCAGTCTTGCATGTGCGTGCTATGTGCACTTGTACACTCACAGTGCCCTCTCCTCTTTCTAGACTGGCATGATCCCTTCCCTTTAAGATTTAGCTCAGGTTTTCTTTCCTCAAGAATCCTCTGCTAAGATTTATGCCATTCCCAGGCTATGCTACCATAATACCCTACACATATTTCCATCATTAAATTAACCATACCTCAGTCATTTGTGTTACCTTTTAGGCTGCTAGCTCCTCAAGGGCAGAGACTATCTTTTACTGTTTTTCATCTGGTACCTAGCACAATTTCTGGCCCATAGCAGATACTCAGTGTATCCTGTGTTCTTTTGGGAAAGTGTCTCTATTTTGTAATTAAAAGTGTTCATGTTTTTCTTTTGTTTCATTAAGCAACATGCTAGGCGGGTTTATGAAATTCTTCGACTACTGGTAACTGACATGAGTAATGCTGAACAATACAGAAGCTATAGACTGGACATTAAAAGAAGACTAATTAGTCCATATAAGGTAGGACTTTCCAGAGTCTTAAACATTTATATTCTTGTAACTGTTTAAAAATGGAGAAGAGGGGCACCTGGATGGCCCAGTTGGTTAAGCTGCTGCCTTTGGCTCAGGTCATCATCTCAGGGTCCTGGGAATGAGCCCTGCGTTGGGCTCCCTGCTCAGCGGGGAATCTGCTTCTGCCCCTCCCCAACTCATGCTCTTTCTCTTTCTCTCTCAGATACATAAGTAAAATCATTAGAAAATAACAAGTAAATAAGTAAATAAATAAATGGGAGAAGTGGGTCATCTGACTGGCTCAGTCTATAGAGCATGTGACTCAATCTTGAGGTCGAGAGTTCAAGCCTCCCATTGAGGGTAGAGTTTACTTTAAAATTTTTTTAGGGGCGCCTGGGTGGCTCAGTGGGTTAAGCCGCTGCCTTCGGCTCAGGTCATGATCTCAGGGTCCTGGGATTGAGTCCCGCATCGGGTTCTCTGCTCAGCAGGGAGCCTGCTTCACTCTCTCTCTCTCTGCCTGCCTCTCTGCCTACTTGTGATCTCTGCCTGTCAAATAAATAAATAAAATCTTTAAATAAATAAATAAATAAAATTGTTTTGGAAATAAATAAATAATAAAATAAAATGGAGAAGAAAGTGTAGCACTTGCCGGCATATGGGACAGTCCAAATCATTTTCCTAAATTAACTTTTACAAACATGAAAATATTCTTCCAGTTATAAAAAGTCTTACTGTCATAATTTTCGAGCTATAAATCTGTTTTCATTCACTTGAAAACTAATCCCAAGGATAGTCTACCCATAGTTACTTTTTATTACATTTGTTTGCCATCTTTTAAAAATCTGAATGCTCAGACTTTTCCTAAATAAATAATCTTGTTAATAGTCTCAAGTTTGTTCTAAACTAAACTTGTTCTAAGTCTCTAGTTTCCTAGTTGTTATATATATTGTGTTTGCCTTTGCTCCCTTCTTCCTAAATATGCCTTGTTACCATCGCTGAAACCGCAGCATAATATTATTTACTTTTTTTTTTTTTTAAACAGTGTTTCTTCTTGCCCTCTACCCCTACCCGTTTTCTCATCTCCCATATATTCCTCTCAGAAACTTCCCCTCCTAGATCAGGTTTGTCCTCATCACCCTCTGGCTATTATTAAGGTAGATATTGCCCATGACAACCTGTGTAAATGGGGATTTGCTATGATAGTTGCAGCTGTGCAGTAAGCTGATGGGGGAGAATATTTGTTAATTTGTTCAATAAGTAATGAGCACCAGACCTGTGGTTGCTACATTTATATACACTATACCTGTAGGTTTATGCAGTACAATAGCTGGGAACATAAATGACAAATCTAAAAAGTTTCTGTCTTATGGACTACCTATAACGGGTTGTAATACATTATAATAATGGTCTCTCTCCCCCCAAATTTTTCAAAGTAACATGTTATTCTTTGATATTTATCACTTGAGAAACATCAGAAAATTGGTAAAAATTGTTCTTTCCAAAAGTTTTGAGTTTTGAAGTAATATTAATTTGCCATCTATAAAGTGTCTTTATGTTGAAATTTGGGGCATATAGAACAGTGTAATTAGATGTTATCACAGCAGCACTTCAGAGTACAGGCACACCTCGGAGATATGGTGGCTTCAGTTCCAGACCCCTACAATAAAGTGAATATTGCTGTAAAGCAAGCCAAATGAGTTTTTTTATTTTCCAGTGCATATAACAGTTACATTTACACTATACTGTATTTTGCTCAGTGTACCATAGCATTATGTTTGAAAACTGACATACCTTAATTTTAAAATATTTTATTACTAAGAAATGCTAACTATTATCTGAGCTTGGAGTGAGTCATAATGTTTTTGGTGGTAGAGTGTCTCACTTTGATGTTAATGGCTGCTGACTGTGATCAGGGTGGTGGTTGCTAAAGGTTGGGGTTGACTATAACGGTTCCCTAAAGTAAGACAGTTAGTGAAGTTTGTCCCATCAATTGACTCTTCCTTCCTCTATAGCATGCGATGCTGTTTGATAGCATTTTATCTACAATAGAACTTTTTTCAAAATTGGGAGTCCATATTCACAAACCCTGCTTCTGCCTTATCAACTAAGTTTATGGAATATTCCAACTCCTTCACAACATCTCCATCAAGAGTAGTTTCCATCTCAAGAAGTCACTTTCTTTGCTCATGCATAAGAAGCAGCTCCTCATCTGTTCAGGATTTATCATGAGATTGCAACAGTTCAGTCACACTTTTAGGCTCCACTTCTAATTCTGGTTCTCTTGCTATTCCACTACATCTGTGGTTGTGCTCGCTTCGGCAGCACATCTGTGGTTACTTCCTTCCTTGAAGTCTTGAACCCCTTAGAGTCGTCCATGAGGTTGGGATAAACTTCCACATTCCCTTCGTTAAGGTTGATATTTTGTGTCTTCCCATGAATCTCAAGTGTTCTTATTGACATCTAGAATAGTGAATCCTTTCCAGAAGTTTTCAGTTTACTCTGAATAAGTCTGTCAGAGGGATCACTATCTACAGCAGCTATAGCCTTATGAAATGTACTTCTTAAATAGTAAGACTTGAAAATCAAAATTATTCCTCGATTCATGGGCTACAGAGTGGATATTGTGTTAGCAGGCATGAAAACAACATTAGTTTCATTGTACATCTCCATCAGAGCTCTTGGTTAACCAGATACATTGTCAGTGAGCAGTGATCTTTAAAAAGAAATACTTTTTTTCTGAGCGGTAGGTCTCAACAGTGAACTTAAAATATTCTATGAACTGTATTGCAAACAGATGTTGTCATCTAGGCTTTGTTGTTCTCTTAGAGCATAGGCAAAGTAAAACCAGCAGAATTCTTAAGGGCCCTAGGATATTTGGAATGGTCAGCAATGGCTTCAGTTTAGTCACCAGCTGCATTAGGGACTGGTGACTACACCCTAAACAAGGGACTCTGCCTATCTTATAAGCTTTGAAGCCAGGCATCTCCTCCCTAGTGTTGAAAGTCCTGGATGGCATCTTCTCCAATAGAAGGCTATTTTAGGGTACCTGGCTGGCTCAGTCAGAAGAGCATGTGACTCGGGGTACCTGGGTGGCTCAGTCGGTTAAGTATCTACCTCCAGCTCAGGTCATGATCTCTGGGTCCTGGGATCTGGCCCCACATTGGCTTCCTGCTCAGCAGGAAGTTTGCTTCTCTTTCTCTCTCCCCCCTCTCTCCCTCTGTCCCTGCCCACGACTCGTTTTCTCTTTCTCTCTCTCAAAATCTTAAAAAAAAAAAAAAAGCATGTGACTCTTAATCTCAGGGTCGTGGGTTTGACCCCCACATTGGGTATAGAGATTACTTAAATAAACTTAAAAAAAAGACAACAGCTGTTTTGTCTACACTGCAAATCTGTTGTTTAGTGTAGCCACCTTCATTAATTATCTTAGCTAGATCTTCTGGAGAACTTGCAGTTTCTGCATTAACAGTTGCTGCTTCACGTCTTATACTTTCACGTTATAGAGATGGCTTCTTTCCTTAAACCTCATGAACCAACCTCTGTTAGCTTCCAACTTTTCTTCTTCAGCCTCTTCTTCTCTCTTAGCCTTCAGAGAATTGAAGAGAGTTAAGTCTTGCTCTGGATCAGGCTTTGGCCTAAGGGAATGTTGTGGCTGGTTTGGTCTTCTATCCAGACCACTGAAACCTTCTCCATATCAGCAATAAGACTGTTTTCTTTCTTATCATTTGTACATTCACTGGAGTAGCACTTTCAATTTCCTTCAAGAACTCTGCATTCAGAACTTTGCCTGTTTGGCACAAGAGACCTACTGCTTTTTGGCTTATCTCAGCTTTCAGTATGCCTTCTCACTAAGCTTAATCATTTCTAGCTTTGATTTAAAGTGTGAGATGTGCAGTTCTTCCTTTCACTTGAACATTTAGAGGCCATTGTATGGTTAATTTCAATATTGTTGTGTCTCAGGGAATAGGGAGGCCAGGAGTGGGAGGGTGATGGGATGGACACCTGGTTGGTAGTACAGTCAGAACACATACAACACTAAGTTTATCATCTTCTGTGGCTCAGTTTGTGGTGCCCCTAAATAATTACAATAGTAACATCAAAGATCACTGATCATAGATCACCACCACAAATATAATAGTAATGAAAAAGTTTGAAATCAGGAATTACCAAAATGAGACATAGAGACATGAAGTGAACAAATACTTCTGGGAAAATGGTGCCGGTAGACTTGGTTGATGCAGGGTTGCCACAAACCTTTGATTTGTTTTTTTAAAAAAACAAAACAAAACAAAAACCAACCCAGAATTATCTGCGAAGAACAATAAATTGAGGTATGCCTATATTAAAATTGTTTTAGTAAAATAAAATGATTTATTGAATTATGCATCTCAGATAATTATTTGATGTCAAATAATTTGGGCAGATATAGCCATGAGAGATGATGAATTCTAAGTGTAAGGAGTCACAAACTCATGCCAAATAGGAATTTCTATAGTTCATAAAAGCAAGTATTTTTTACTCTCAAGGAATGGTAATGATTTGACTTTCTCACTATTAAGTATCCTCACGCATTAAGTATCCTCACGCTGCAAACAAGTTGACCTATCTGAAAGACAACTGCAAATTGGTTATTAAACTCTAAGTTCTTAACACAGCTGAGTACCACCATCCTTGCACTAAAGCTCATACACAGATCACAACTTCTTCAGATGCTTGATTGAACTATCTTATAGTAATGTACATTTTAATAAGTTCAGTTATCCAGTATTCTATCCCATTGAGAAAAACAAGAAAGCTTGAGGGTGCCCCTCCCCTACTTTTAGGTTTATAGTCCCAATTCTTGGGGTAGGAAACCTACCACAAACTTTAAGAAAGTCTAGGGATGAGTTAAATGTCCAGTGGGCATGGGTGGAGAGCTGGGATTGCCTTGCTGAATGGATGCAGATGATTTTCTTCAATTTGTTTTTCCGTTATGATATTAGGTATTTTCTTGTGGTGTTATACTATTCTCAGATGTAAAATTATATTTAAAAATAAAGTAAAATTGCTTAATAATGAGTGTGATTTAGAACTTTTTAAGGTCTTTAAAATTATGCCTATAGCCATACCTGGGTGGCTCAGTGGGTTAAAGCCTCTGCCTACAGCTCAGATCATGATCTCAGGGTCCTGGGATCCAGCCCCGCATCAGGCTCTCTGCTCGGCGGGGAGCCTGCTTCCCCCTTTCTCTCTGCCTGCCTACTTGTGATCTCTCTCTCTCAAATAAATAAATAAAATATTTTTTAAAAAATTATGCCTAATGGGGAAAGTTTGGAGTATAAAATTTACATGTTTACTTTCATATTTCATGAAAATAAATTATAATTTAGATTGTCACTGTTATTACTGAGGTATGAAATTATTGATTATTGATAGCAAATTCTGTACTCCCTTTATTTGAGGAATCAAGGTTACCTGTCAGTCTATACACACTCTCCCACTAAGAAATTATTTGGGTAGCTATTAGAAGTACTTGTGCCTTGCTTTAAAGTTTTTTTGTTTTTTTTTAAGATTTTATTTATTTGTCAGAGAGAGAGAGCCAGAGAGCGAGCACAGGCAGACAGAGTGGCAGGCAGAGGCAGAGGGAGAAGCAGGCTCCCCGCCGAGCAAGGAGCCCGATGTGGGACTCGATCCCAGGACGCTGGGATCATGACCTGAGCCAAAGGCAGCCGCTTAACCAATTGAGCCACCCAGGTGTCCCAACTTTAAAAGTTTTTAAACACTGCTAATTCATTTGTATTATTGCCAAAAGAGGGAAATAACCTGTATCGACTAGAATCATTTTTTTAAAGCACAAAAAGAAACTCCATCTCTAGTACAGAAATAATTTTCAGATATTCAAAAAAAAATAAATTTGAACCATTTGGCTAAAAGAAAATTGGTGTAGCTGCTTGGTTTTAGCATTAAAGCTTTTATATTGTTTCATGGGAATATTTTAATTCTTAGTTGGTTTACAAATATAAAATACAGAATCATTGTTAATATCACTGCATTTGGAATCTGGAAACTCAGTTTTCAGGTCTGGTTCTTTTAGAAATTGTCCTAACTGTTGACAACTTATTAACACCTGAGTATTAGGCTTCCCTTCCATAAAACGGAAATGCCTCTATATTTAGGAACTGAACAGAAAGAAATAAAATACAGTGGTGCATGTTTTAAAAGATGTCTTTTGACAAATCTTTGGAATTAATATGCCTCCATTGTTATTTTAAAATTCGCACAAAAGAACCTTATCTCTATAAGTCACAAAAGTGACTGACTAGTTCAACCAAAGGCAATTAAGGAGCCCTTAGAGGTGGTAGCATTTTTGAGATCATATTTGTAAGTCCTTCGGGAACATGTGAAAGCTAAGCAAGAAGAAAGGATTATTTTCTGGAAAAATTCATATCCAAGCCAAATGTTAACACAAGTAAGTTTAAAATAGTGCCATCTTTGTCTTCGTTAATTAAAAATTATGAACTGCTCTAATCTCTGAAGGAATTAAGTTTTTGTTTTTGGTGGGGGGAAAATTATTCTAAAGTTTGTAGAATATCTATTCGAGTCTTAAGGGTTTCTGCCTCTCATTGTTTCATTTGTTCTCCCCAGGTATTATCACTTTGTTGAATAGAGGTGGGATCCTCAAATCAGTTTGGGATTTTTAAAGTGTTTTTTTACACACTGTTTTAAAGACTAATTTGTAATATATCATACATATAGACAATGGAATATATACAATTTAAGGAATATTAAAGGCCAATAAAGCAAATAACCTCGTTAGTTATGTTTAAAATTGGATCATACCTTACATGTTCACAAGGAGCTTAAATATATAGTTTTATATTTTTTCCATAAAGCTACTTATAAGTATTTTTATTCCTGTGTGTTTTATTTTATTATCACTTTTTAAAAGATTTTATTTATTTATTTGAGAGAGAGAGAGCGCATGGACACACTGAGCATGAGTCTGGGGGAGTGGGGGAGAGGCAGAGGGAAAAGCAGACTCCCTACTGATCAGGAAGACTGACAACAGGCTCCATACTGGACTCTGAGATCATGACCTGAGCAGAAGTCAGATACTTAAGCAGCTGAGCCACCCAGGCACTGCTAATTCATAAATTTTCTGTCATGCTAATAAAAATTACAATGGTGATTAATTCTGATATCCAATGAAGAAATTGAAGGTTGGGGGGTGATAAATTGGGGATGTAAGCTTTCAGATTTAAGAAGAGCATAATAATTTAAAACAGTATGTTACTGGCACAGGATTCATTTTATAGGTTATTTGCAACAAAATTTGATAGCCTAGAAATATTTAAGAATTTAATATGATGGTTCTATTATATAAGAATTTAATATGATTGGAGGTATCTTCAAGCAGTGGGGTTAGATTATCTAATAAATGTTATAGCTGGTTAGCAATTTAGAAAAATGGCTTCTATCCCTATCACACACCACAGTAATTTGCTGATGAATTACCCTTTAGTTCCTGAACTGCTTTCTTAAGTTAAATGTTCTTATATAGTGCGGTCATGCCTGTTGGCAGAAAAATTAACTTTTACAGCTGAAACAAAGCACTTATCATTCATATGATTGAAGAGTAAGGAATATACTGTCCTGGTGGGTCTTAGGAACAATAAATTTGAACTTTCTTTTTTTTTTTTTTCCAAGATTTTATTTATTTATTTGAGAGAGAGAACAAGGATGAGAAGGGGGAGGGTCAGAGGGAGAAGTAGACTCCCTGCCGAGCAGGGAGCCTGATCCCTGGACTGGATCCCTGTCCAGCAGGACTGGATCCCTGGACTTCAGGATAATGACCTGAGCCAAAGGCAGTTGCTTAACCAACTGAGCCACCCAGGCATCCCTAAATTTGAACTTTCATCAGTTCTCTGGAACTGATATTCATTGTGTGGTCAGTAACATTAACATCACTTAGGAGCTTGTTAGAAATGCAGAATCTTGAGGGCACCTGGGTAGCTCAGTCAGTTGAGGGTCTGCCTTAGGTCATGATCTCAGGTCCTGGGATGGAAGCATGCCCCCCTTCCTCACCCAGTCAGGCTTTCTGCTCAGTGGGGAACCTGCTTCTCCTCCCTGTCTCTACCCCTACTTTTTCTCTCTCTTTAGCAAATGAATAAATAAAATCTTTTTTTTTTAAATGCAGATTCTTGTCCCCTACACTTACTGAGTCAGAATCTGCATTTTATCAAGGTCCCTGGTGATCTGTATACACATTGACGTTTGAGAAGTACTGCTTTAGAAGGGCGTTTTATATTAATAAAGCTAACTTTTTAAAATTTCTGGTTATAGTAATAGCAACTTTGTTTACTATGGCTCCACCAATTTAAACTAGGATCAACCTAATTTTTTTGTAGTGTTAGGAAGGCTTATCTCCAAACATTGTTGCCACCTTGTTTTACATATGGTTATAGGGGCACCTGGCTGGGTCAGTTGGTAGAGTATGCAACTCTTGATCTTAGGATCATGAATTCAAGCCCCATGATGGGTGTAGAGCTTACTTAAAAATAAAACAAACAAACAAACAAAAAGTGTGGTTATTAATTTAGCTTAATTTTGAACTTTTTAAGTAGTAATCATGACACATTTGCCTAGTATTCCAAAATTATTAGGGTTCTCTTTAAGGGGCATTTATTAGTTTTTGGGATGGATTTAGGGTTTGGTTTTTTAAATTGTCTTTTGAAAGTGAATTAGATATAGGAACTAAACAATACAGATTTCCAACCAGATTGTTAGGGTTTGCATCCTGGCCACTCATCTTACTACCTTTGTGTCAAGTTACTGAACTCCCATATCCTATTTTTTTTAATCAATTGTAGAAAATTAGACTACCTATCTTATGGAGTTGTTAGGATTACATGAGTTATTATATGTGATTTCTGATCTTTATGTAAAGTTAACTCTTCATTATATGTTCTAGTAAAAGAAGATAGATATATTAATCTAGAACAGTTTAAGCAAAATGTATGAAAGTTGCATATATTGCAGTGTTTCCTTACTGTATTGCAGTGTAGCCACTTCTCCAGGCATCTTGGAGTCATTCTTCATTCCCCTTATCACCCAGTATTTACTTTCTCTTCCATCTGTGCTCCTACTGACTTGGTCTGTAGAGGCTTTCATCGTCTCACTTGAATTTTTGCAGTAGCTGCTAACTTGATCCTCCAGTCCCATCCTCAGCATTACTAACTGTTGTTCTGACACAGTGTCCTACCTGAAAGCTGTTACTGGTTCTCTTCTGGCCCAGGATGGAGGGTTCCTTCTCAGTAAAATGTGGTGGGTAGGGAGGGTTAATAAGATAATGTATTTAAAAAAAAGTAATAAGATAATGTATTTCTGGATAATAGAAATTCAGTAAGTGGTAGTTAATATTATCTTTTTAAACTGTGACAGTTTTTGGTTATCTTTCTGAAACTCTTCAAACG
The DNA here is from genome assembly GCA_004024625.1 of Mellivora capensis. Classification (NCBI taxonomy): domain Eukaryota; kingdom Metazoa; phylum Chordata; class Mammalia; order Carnivora; family Mustelidae; genus Mellivora; species Mellivora capensis. The sequence goes on along the minus strand of PISX010002614.1, from coordinate 137,998 downwards.
TTTATGTTAAAATTTACATGTGGTCCATAAATACATCACTGGGTAAGGAAACTTAGAGATGAACTTAGTGTCAGGAAAAAGGCAGTCTGGAATTAAAATTAATGCAATGAATTAAGGATTGAATACCAAAATGTAGAATAATAGCACTTAATCTCGGTTGTCTTTCTTCAGTTAATATATTTATTTATTAAAGAAATTTGTAAATCTGTACACAGTTTTTTATTATGCTTTGTAGAGGGGACATGTATATTTACCATCAGTTGACATGAATTTCAAGTCTTCTTGTTAACTCCATTTAGAGCTAACGTAAACATAAACATAACATAAACATTATGTTTAGGCTTCCTTAAGAAAAAAACTGGGACAAATTTGGGCATATTCCTACTAATCTTATTTCTAACAGTATAGACTTAAAATTCAAAGAACATAAAGAAATTTATCTTCTTTCTTAGTCTAACCAATAATTATATTTGTTGCTTAGAAAAAGCAGAGAGATCTTGCTAAAATGAGAAAATGTCTCAGACCAGAAGAACTGACAAACCAGATGAACCAAATAGAAATAAGCATGCAACATGAACAGCTGGAAGAAAGCTTTCAGGAACTTGTGGAAGATTACCGACGTGTTCTTGAACGCCTCGCTCAAGAGTAGAGATTATTTGGCTCTGTACAGGAAGTTTGCAAATTTCTGTACATTGTGTTATGGAAAATCTGATGATGACTTTAATTTTAAAATCTTGTAACATTTACTTACATTAAAAGTTATCTATCTTATCTTTAGTTGAATATTTTCTTTTGGAGAGATTGTATATTTTAAAATACTGTTTAGAGTCTATGAGCATATATTACATTTAAAAAAATATATAGCTTCTGAAATATCACTGCAATCGCTTCCCTTCTTAACAGTATAATAAATGCTTAGTTGTGATATGCTAATGTGTGATGATATGATTCTTAAATACTTATGATAAACTTTTTGGTCTTGTTAAAAAAAACTTCAGGTTTTCACATCGTGTAATACCCTCTAGGTCCATTCACGTCACAAATGGCTTTTAGGCTTTCATTATCATTCTGCCCATTTTTTGCTTTTAAGATTTTACACTGGCACCTTTAAACACATTTCTTTAAGGTTTTCCCTAGTAATCTTGTTTTTCCTGTGTGATTTCTCCAAATAAATATTCTTAGTATAGATTTGTTTTAAATAAACTCCTCTATCAATTGTTTGTTGGGGGTAGGATGGGTAGTAAGAGAGAAAGGAAACTAGATATAGCTTAAAGCCAAAATGTTTGATATCACATATTAATTGAGGATAATTTAGAAGTTAGCATAAATGTATAAATAAAATTTTGAAAAAGAAGTTAGCCTAAATGTTTTATAAATAATGTAAAATAATAAATCAGTTTATAAAAATCAATTTATACACCATTATTGAAATATATCTTGTGTAAAACGAGGTGTATATGTGTTGTGATTTGTTACAAGGTTCTGAAGATGTCGAAGTCCAACAGGAAAACAACCCAAAGTAATGATAAATTGTTTACTATAATCTTACTTTTTTTTATTAGAGTATAAATAAATTGCTTGATATGGAACCATTAAAAGTAAAAGCCTCATGTTTATAATGTGTGCCAGTAAGTGAGGTATTGTATGACAACAAAAATGGGATATAAGTGGAACTTGACTTTTATTATTTTTTATTTTAAAAGATTTTATTTATTTGTCAGTGAGAGCACAAGCAGGGGGAGCGGTTGGTAGAAGAAGAAGCAGGCTCCCTGCTGGGTGGCTCAGTTGGTTAAACTTTCCACTCAGGGCATGGACATTACTTTTAAAATCTGATTTGTTCAATGCTTATGGCAAAATCCCAACTTGGATAAGCACTATCTTGTTCTGATATCAGCTTTTCATCAGTAAAACCTGCCAGGCATAGGAGAAGCAAAGTAACTTGCCCCCTTTGGACACAAAATAGCCGTGGCCAGCAGCGCACCAATAGCACTAAGCCAAGCCCCTTCCAGGGTGTTGGAAAAGTTTTAGTCTCCCTTCAAAAGCTTCTATATATAGATGAAACTTGGATTTCTGAAAGTGTATATGTACATTATTTGTTCAGATAGAATGAACTAGTTCAGTTAAAATCCTTTCTGAAAATATATAAAAGCAATTTGCTTTCCATCTAAATTAGCTAAATTAAAAGTTTTTTTATTAAAAATTCATATTCAGGGGGCACCTGGGTGGCTCAGTAGTTAAAGCCTCTGCCTTTGGCTCAGGTCATGATCCCGGAGTCCTGGGATCGAGCCCCACATCGGGCTCTCTGCTCCGCGGGGAGCCTGCTTCCTCCTCTCTCTCTGCCTGCCTCTCTACCTACTTGTGATCTCTGTCAAATACATAAATAAAATCTTTGAAAAAAATTCATAATCAAGATGAGCTCCAAGGCGGGGGAGTGGACAGTATAGTCTAAACAAATTATCTTTCAACATATTTTTTATGTAGAAACCAGAAAAAGCCAGTGGAATACCAGTTTCTGTACTTTTTTTAAAGCAATGTTCTATGATCAGTTTATGAATAAAAATCTGGTTTAACATTAATCTTTGGGACTTGAAAGGCTGTACCTTCATTTGTATTTAGGAGGATGAAATGTGATAGATCCGTATCTTGTGTGGTATAATTAAATATTAGAATGGGTGTGTAGGACCATGTATGAACCCAACACAGCCACTTTCTAGGTCCTGGGGTCACTTTCCACCCTCCAGTAGTAGCCTTCACCCATTTTATTATCCACATACCCATCTGTATTTATTTGTGGCCTTTACTTTTTTCACTGACCTCCCCTGCCAATCACCCTTAATTTTTTCCATGTCCTCCAAATTGGATTTTTTCTGCATGTAAAAACATGATTCCTTTCTGAGCATCAGTTTTTCATCTGTAAAATGAGGTTGTACTAGAATTATCTCTAGGATTCCTCCCTGTTCTAAGATACAAGTTTATGCTTTTCATCTTTTCTTCTCATTCTAAATGCTTTTATACTAAAATGTGAGTGTAGATGTGGTATATACCTAAAGCATTTTTGTAAGTCATTCAGATTTCATAGTTTATATGTGAGTTAGCGTGAGAGGAAAAAACCAAAACACCATATGTCCCTGATTGTCTACAAATTGCCAGGGCCCCAGGTTGCTGCGTCAGAACCTTATCCCGAAAATTTATCTCATCCACTGCCATCCTTGCCTACTAGAGGAAAGTGGACAGCAAAGCCCCCAACACTGTATCAGAGAATGATTAGAATCATAGACCTTAGAGGTCAAATTATTTAATTCCTTAAACTCAATCTTAAGTTCTTTTTATTTGAATTTAAAAGTCCGTTTAATAGTATTAAATATTGATTAAATAACAAAGTACCCATAATTCTTCCTTAAAAAAAAAAAGATTTATTTATTAGAACACAAGCTTGGGAGGGGCAAAGGGAGTGAAAATCCTCAAGCAGACTCCCTGCCTGATGCAGAACTCAATCCCAGAATCCTGAGATCATGACCTGAGCTGAAATCCAGAGTCAGGACACTTAACCAACTGAACCACCCAGTTGCTCCCATAATTCGTCCTTCTGAATGAAATTATTTTACATTTGTATATTATGTATATTTACATTAAGCATACCAGTGGATTTAACGTGTTTAAAATGTTCTTCTAGGGACACCTGGGTGGCTCAGTTGGTTAAGCGGCTGCCTTCGGCTCAGGTCCTGATCCCAGCATCCTGGGATCGAGTCCCACATCGGGCTCCTTGCTCGGCAGGGAGCCTGCTTCTCTGTCTGTCTCTGCCTGCCACTCTGTCTGCATGTGTTCGCTCTCGCTCTCTCTCTCTGACAAATAAATAAAATCTTTTAAAAAAATAAAATGTTCTAACAGATGAACAATATTTCATATTGATATGCCCATAATAAACTACACTTAGATTTTTTTTATTATAACATTCAAATGAATTAATGTCTTTGTGTATATATATCTTTTCATCTGTCAAATCATTTCCTTAAGATAAATTCCTGGGAAATGCAGTTACTGAGTCAAAGGGCAAGAATATCTCTATGACTCAGTTATTCAAACAAGACATATTTTCCAGAATAGCTTATAAATTACTAACATATGAATGTGTATACTAGTTTTAACAGAATTTCAGTGGCATGGGATATTGATTTTGTTGTTTCAATAGTATAGAATCTCAAATCTATATTTCTTTTGCTTAATGGGAAGACTGAATATTCTTTTTTTTTTCTGTTTTTTAAAGATTTTATTTATTTTTTTGACAGAGAGAGACACAGTGAGAGAGGGAACAGAAGCAGGGGGAGTAGGAGAGGGAGATGCAGGCTTCCCACTGAGCAGGGAGCCTAATGCCTGCAGGGCTCAATCCCAGGACCCTGGATCATGACCTGAGCTGAAGGCAGATGCTTAACGACTGAGACACCCAGGCGCCCCTATTCTTCCATTTTTTAAATGAAATTTTTCCTAATATGAATTATCCATTTGATTCTTAAAAAAATTTTATTTTGGGATTTACACTCACTTTACAGATGGACAATAGATGGAGAGTTTCACTTGCATATGGTCACATATAAATTTATTGCAAAGTCAGGACTATCCCCTGGGCTTCTGACTCCTCCATCTTAATTTTCTATCAAGTAGGCTAACCAAGTCTTAAGCGTGCCCACTAAGCTCTTTGTAAGAGGGACTTTTTTTCATTGGCATCTGGAAAACATCTCACTTGCATGACATTACCCTAGGCACCAGACAAATACCCCAACTGCCCTCGTGTTTTTATAACCATAGAGGAGCAGGTATTAGGAAAAGGATGTTTGGTTATAATGACTAAAAGTAATGGTGCCTCATTTGAAGTACATCTTGAAGTTCCTCATTTCCTCTCAACATTTTCAAGCTTTCAACATCTATACTTTTTCTGTTTCCATATTCTTTCATATCTTTATTATAATACATATTTCATTCTCCCTTGTACTGTGTGTTACAGTGGGGTTATACAGTGCATTTACTCATTGATTTGGGTAGAGCTGTCATATATATAACAAGTAGTATGCACGTAGTACAAAATTGCAAAAGGGCATACAATAAAAAGTTCCCCACCCTAGTCCTCCAGAAACAATCCCCTGTTCCTAATAATTTGTATATATATAGATGCATAAATGAGCACATATGTATATATCTTTTATTTTACATATGGTAACCTACATATATTGTTAGCTCTAAGTTGCCTTTTTTTTTTTAAAGATTTATTTATGGTGGGGGGGAATGCATGAGCAGAGGTAGAGACAGAAGGAGAGGGAGAGAAAAGCAGATTCTCCACTGAGCATGAAGCCAGATATGGGGCTTGATCTCATAACACTGAGATCATGACCCGAGCCAAAATCAAGAGTTAGAGACTTAACCAACTGAGTCACCCAGGCACCCCTGTAACTTGCTTTTTTTTTTTTTTCTAGTTTTTTATTGAGGTATCACATATAGAAGGGCACCAATAATCCGTATACAGCTCAGTGAACTTTTACAAAGTGAACACATTTGGGTAGCCTGTAACTTGCTTTTTAAGCGATATATCTTGGGACACCTCGGTGGCTCAGTCAGTTAAGCAACCGACTCTTGATTGCCACTCAGGTCATGATCTCGGGGTCTTGGGATAGAGCCCCATCTCAGGCTCCAGGCTTAGTGGGGAGTTTGCTTGAGATTCTTTCCCTTTGCCCCCCTCCCTACTTGCATGCTCTCTTTCTAATAAATATTTTTGAAAAATAAAAAACTTGATATATCTTGGAGATCATTAATGTTGTCTTGTTTAATGGATGCACAGTATTCCGTTGTATGGATATATCATAAGTCACTTTACCAGTCCCCTATTATTTAAGTGGTTTCCAGTATTTTCCATTACAAACAGTACTGCAATGCCTATTCCTATACAGATGCAAGTACACCTACACACTGAAGCCCTAGAAATCCTATCTTTATTCTGATCTCATCCGTCTAGTGACTACACTACATTTACAACAGTCAAATGAACATGAACGAAGGTTACAGAGCTTGAACTGTACCAATGTGGAATAAAGTATGCATACTGGACTAATCCCACCATCCTCATCCACAGCTAGAAATATGAATTATCTTTAAGTCACATGATTTGAATGTTTAGGCATATGCACCTCTTTGTTTATTCCTTTAGTCTTGCTTAGCTCTTCTTGAAACTTATCATCCAGAAGAATTGCTGTATAGCACGGTTTCTCAGTGTCAGCACTATTGACATTTTGGGCCAGGTCATTCTTTGTTGTGTGGGGCTGGCCCATGTACTGTGAGGTACTAGATGCCATTAGCACTACCCTCGTCTCCAGATGTAACAACCAAATGTATTTAGGCATTGTCACATGTCCTCTGGGGGACAAAATCACTCTTGGTTGAGAACCACTGCTATTTAGGATTGAATATTCATCCACGTTAGGCACTATTTTTTAGTATGCCACACAGACACTGTACAAAAGTCAAAATGAGTCAGAGTACTTGATGAGAAGCTTCTTCCACCTGGCTTCCACCCAGTCACCCAGTTTACTTCTCCAGAGGCAGTTACTTTTCCCAGTCTCTCTCATGTCCCTCAGAGTTAATGATCAGTCTGCAAATAACTGTAATTTTTTGTCTTATCACAAATGCTGCTATACCATATGCAGTACTCGGAATGTTTTCCAGTTAAATTTAACTCATTTTTTTAGTACATATTAGAAAACTTCAACTTTAAACACCTTGATTCTAAACAGCTGCTTGGTATTTCATAATTTGATTTCAGTGTGTTTAATCCAATCCTATATTAACAGGCATTTGAGTTATTTCCCATCTTCCGCTCTTACAAGCAGAGCTGCAGTGAATATTCTTGTGTATACTCCCATTTTGTACATGGGGGAGTATGTATGCACAATGGGGATGGAATCACTGAGTAAAAGGGTGTGGACATTTTTTACATTTTGGTAGACTGAATACACATTTGACACAGTAAAGAAATTTGAATATGGATTCTATATTAGGTGATATGAGATTTCTGCATTGTTGTGATAATGATATTGTGATTGTGTAGGAAATTGTCTTTATTCCTAAGGGGTACATGCTGAAGTATTTAGCAGCAGAGTCATAGTGTCTGCAACTTACATGAAAATGATCCAGAAAAAAAGTATGTACAGGGGTGATACATATCCTTACATACCCACATGCATACATGGAAGGGGTGGGGTTAGGGCTGGATTAGACGGTCTTTGAAGCCTTTTCCAGGTCTTCAACTGTATTCTCTCTCTTCGAACTTAATAAAAGACCAGTTGGAAAACGTGCTTTGGGTAGACTCTCCGTTCACCTGGACAGTTCTTTAGATTTTTTAATAATTCTGGCAGGTGAATTGGTGCGGCAGTCGTGGGCTGTGCAGTTTGTTTGCCTCGCTCTCTGAATCCCCCTTTGTGAAGGCCGCGGGGGCCACCATAGTGTGAGGCTTGTTTGCTGTCTGTTCCTCGAGCAGCTGCTGCTTTTCTTCCTTTATCCTTTATCAAGCAAGAGAGAATGCAGGGATGTTTGTGTGTGCTTCAGAGGAGGAAAACGCTCTCCAGACAGGTTGTTCTCCGGGTTAAAGTGGTTGGGGTGAGCACAGAGGAGCTATAGCTCAATGGGAAGAGAGGTCGAGGCAGCATCTGCCCCCGTTTGTTTCGACACTTTCAGTCTTGCATAGAGAACGGTGTTGAGTGAGAGGCGAGCAGAAGTTAAGAAACTGCTTAGCTTCTCAGGCAGTCTGGGGGGTGGAGGCGGGGAGTGGGACGGGAGAAGGGGACATCCAGCTAGTTTTCTTTTTCTATTATTAAAGCCCTTGCCATTTCATCATCTCCGCTTTGGAGATTCTCACCACAGTGTGTTTTGCAGAGCTGCTAACGGACCCAGGAGTACTGTTTCCTGCTTACGGTAAGAAATATCAAAAGTTCCCAATATTTTCAGCCTGAGACATTCTTGGTCAAACTGCGGTCTCTATGAACTGGTTTCACACAATCCTGGTTTTGCTCAAACACATGAAGCATGATAGAGCAAACAGAACCATAAAGCCAGTAAAAGAATATACAAAGATGGAAAGGTAGGAGAAGGTAACCAGGAGTGTACCATCACTTCGGGTGGGAAAGAAACAAACCAGTAAGTAATGTTAGAGACAGGTGGAAACAAAGAAATGGGATCAAGAGCAGAGTGAGGACAAAGGGAAGAGAGAATGCGCAGTAGGCTGTAATAAGGCCCCAGGTAGCAGTGGGCATTCCTGGGCATCTGCGTATGATTTGCCTGGTCTGCTCTCTGGGACCCCATACAGATGTGTGACTGGTCATGGTAATGATAGGTTCCTTCTCTTAGAAAGTCCAGTCAATGGTACATGCATAGAATAAAAACTCTGGCTGAATATACATCAACCTGCTGTATTCAATACTGATTACCTGGACAAAGCTTTTCTGGGGACTTCTACTTTCTATAGTATACATTTTGGTATTTCTAAGCATTTTTATTTTATTTTTAAAAAAGATTTTATTTATTTGAGAGAGAGAAAGTGAGATACAGCATGAGAGGGTAGGTCAGAGGGAGAAGCAGACTCCCCATAGAGCTGGGAGCCAGATGTGGGTCTCGATCCCAGGACTCCAGGATCATGACCTGAGCTGAAGGCAGTCGCTTAACCAACTGAGCCACCCAGGTGCCCTATTTTTATTTTTTTAAAGATTTTCTGTATTTATTTGAGAGAGAGAGAGTGAGCATGAGTGGGAGGAAGAGGAACAGAGAGAAAGGGAGAAGCAGGCTCCCTGCTAAGCAGGGAACCTGATGCAGGGCTCGATCCCAGGACTCTGGGATCATGACCTGTGCCAAAGACAGATGTTTAACTGACTGAGCCAACCAGGCGCCCCTGTAAGTGTTTTTAAAGAGCACATATTACATACTTCAGTAAACAAACAAAACAAAACAAAAATCCAGACTTTTTAAAAAGTTCCAACAAGGAGATCAAGAGCATTTTCCTTGTGGATACTAAAGAAAGAATTATATCCCTTTCTCTCACCTTCAACTTCGCAGGGAGTAAAACGGATTAAACAGGTTCTAATTTCCTGGAAGCTTATCTAATTAGAGTTCAGCGTTTTTCTCAGGTCTTGGCAGCTAAGGATAGCCAGACTCTGTAACCCTTCACCCCTGGAGTTGTTCCTATGGGCTTATCCTCTCAAGGGTATTTGGTCCTTTTTTATGGACAATCTTGTGAACACGTTAGTCCCAGCTTTCCAATTAGTTTTTTTTTTTTAACATTTTATTTTTAAGTACTTTCTACACCCAATATAGGGCTTAAACTCACAACCCTGAGAGCAAGAGTTCCATACTCCATCCACTGAGCCAGCCAGGTGCCTCTCCAACTAGTTTCTTAAGAACAAAAATAATATCTGGGTGCGTGGGTGGCTCAGGTGGTTGAGCTTCTGTCTTTAGCTTGGGTCATGATCCCAGGGTCCTGGGAACAAGCCCAGAGTTGGGCTCCCTACTCAGCGGGGAGCCTGCTTCTCCCTCTTCCTCTGCCACTCTACTTACTTGTGTGCTCGCTCTCTCTGTGTGTCAAATAGATAAATAAAATCCTTAAAAAAAAAGAACAAAAATAATATCATGTCTCTTTGGAGCCTAGAGTAGGCATTAAGTATTCCTTTGTTGGCTGATTGATTGTTAAATTGTCTAGTAAACTTTTTGCCTTTCTTCCTTACTCTGAAGGGTAACCATTCTCCAGAAGCATATAAGCAGCTGCTACTTTTCCAGGGATTACTAATGGAATAGATGGCAGTCACTAAGTGTACATATTTTTATTTAGATATCATGGAGGCAAACACACACTTCTGTTTTAACTCAACTTTCCTCTGAGCCAGTTCCAAGAGATGATGTCAAAGAAGCCTTTTTTCCACAAACCTGCATGGTTCCAAAGCAAAACTTGACCGAAACAAATATTATCAGAAAACTCGGATGCACCAGTGAATGAGATCTCGGACTACTCTCATCCTATTCTCTGTAGCCTTCCCAGATCCTCCTTTTCTTGGCTCTTGCCACCCCTCTGTGCTCCAACAATGAACAGGCTATATGGTGAAGCATTCTTTCTTTCTTTTTTTTTATTAACATATATTGTATTATTTGCCCCAGGGGTAGAGGTCTGTGAATCGTCAGGCTTACACACTTCACAGCACTCACCAAAGCACATACCCTCCCCAATGTCCATTGAAGCATTATTTCTGCTTACAGTCTCGCACAACATCTTTCAAGTCAAGAGGCTGAACCAACTTGAAATTAATACTGGCCCAACTGGGCCGGAAAGCAACAACTCCCTTGGGACAATGTTTTGGTCTTACCCTACAGCTCCCTTAGTCCTTTCTGACCCCATTTTACTTGACAGACTGTTCAGGAAAGTGCAGCAAGCTATTTGCTGAGCCCATTTGGACCAGGTTTATAAATGGCAATAGATTCCTGACATTTTCTGAATCTCAGGGTGGGAGGGGCTCAGGCAGGACAATACTGTTCTTAGAAGGGGGTGGAACTTCGTTTCTTTTACATAGAATTTATATGACTGAGAAAATGTCATTAGACAAATCAAAAATGAGAGGGACAGGAGGGTCACCTACAACTAAAGTCCCACTCCCTTGCCCCCTGGTTCCTTCTTGGTTGGCATTGCTATAGATCAAGAAAACAGGGCACATAGAGCAAGGAGAAATCCTCTTGATTTCTCACAACTGCCTTGGATATGGCATTACTCTTCTCAAAAAACATGGAGAGGGGTGCTGGGTGGCTCAGTGGGTTAAGCCTCTGCCTTCGTCTCAGGTCATGATCTCAGGGTCCTAGGATCAAGCCCCGCATCCCCCCCCCCCCCAGCCTGCTTCCTCCTCTCTCTCTCTCTGGCTGCCTCTCTGTCTACTTGTGATCTCTGTCTGTCAAATAAATAAATAAATAAATAATCTTTAAAACAAACAAACAAACATGGAGAATCTATGCATTTTCTCTAAGGATATCCCTTGATTATTCAGTAATTTATCCATTGTTGTCTCAAATTTTGGCATAGGAAATGACCTCCTGCCAGCTAGTTGGTTAAGAGTGCCTTAGAAATTTTCCACCTGAACAGATAATCATTTGAAGCTGGACCCTAACTTTACAGGGGTCCAATGAACTGCTGAGACAGGTCCCTGTTTTATGTTTAGGTATGTTTATGCAGGACTCCTAGTTCCTGGAAAGAATGTTCATTTGACTTAAAAAATGTAAATAAATAAAAGATTTAAAAAATATTTCCTCATACTAAAATCAGATAAATCAGACGGCAGGATTGGAAATATTCTTCTCAAGCCATAGAGTAAAATACTAAGAAATGATCCTGAAATCAAATCAAAAGGCAAAATTCTCCAATTTGAGAAGCAAGGTCAGGAAGGGCAAATGAAGGCAACTCAGGCTAGATGACAGTTTTGCTGAAGCTGTCCAGGCCCTAACGTACCAGTTACCCTCAGGAGGCCATAGAATCTGCTTTGTGCCCAGTAAGAAATACTGCATTTTTCAAGTTAGTTTTACAATGTGTTCATATATTCTTCTATAGATATGTAAGCATCTTAGTATAGTTTTTTTTTTTTTTAGGTATCTTGCATTGTAGGTAATCCTAATAAGTATTTAAAAATCTAAACTTGTAAAACAAGTTACAGGATAATGTTTTACAAAACAAAATTTATTTTTATAGAGATTTACTTCATCTTGCATAATCTCTTAGAGGATTTAAAACATGTGAATTTGAATTACAAATTCAATACATATATTACAGAAACCAATATAATTTAAATTTGATTACAAACTATATATAACTTTTGAAAAAGTTATATAGTATAAATCTATAATAAAATATCATTGAGTAGAAGAAGGAAAAACTGACTTCAAAAATATGAATATCAGAATTTATTTCTGATTTATTTCTTTTATAAAAGATAAAAAGATTTTAGAAGGTGCTAATAAGACATGAACTTAAGTAAAAAATAAAACCAAGGTAAAGGACCTATAAAAAATAATCACCATTAATAAAAATATTTTAACATTAAAGAATGAATTTTTGGACACAGAAACTGAAGGTATTAAGAAGTTATCCTTTATTTCTTGAATTCTGGCTTTGAAAAACTACTCAACTTTGTATTCAAGAATCCTAAGTACAAAATCTGAATATTGATGGGCATTCAAGTCAGCGAAGTACCACAGTGTAATTAACCTTCATTTCACAGGCGGGAAGACGCAGAAATGGAGTAGAGAAGTGAGTCAGTAGTGGTTACTCATCTAAATGAAAGCATTCTGATGCCCTGACTCTCCAGGATCACAGAATGCTAGAATAGCAAAGGATCTCAGATGTTGGTGGTCTAGCCTTTTATCTTACTGGTCAGTATGCATTTATCGCATAAACTGATGATTTGGGAGGACACATATTGGCAACCTTTAATTCTTCTAATGTCAGGGAGATATCGTATGAGATAAGCCAAATAAGAGGTCAGTGGGTGAGCTGCATAACCTGTACAGGTCCCTATCTATGTAATTTCTAGCTCATCCTAGATACCCACATTCTATGCCAAACTTATTAGGCATTTTCTCCCTGGATTCCACTACAGTGGGGCCACCTGCATCCACACAGTGCTTCCCTTTCCTTTTCCTTGTGGTTGCAGGAGAACAGAACAGATTCACCGTATTCAAAAGCCCTCTCCCTGGAACTGATCTAAGTTTGAAAAAGGTAGAGCTTGACCTAACCTGTGGGAGTACTTTTCATTCTCAACCTTACACATCTTATTTACCTCAGTGGAAAACATTATTTCTCTTTATCTTTCAAGGCGACCCAAAAGCATCCAAAACTGGGTCTCCAAGAAGTATAGCACGAGTCCTCCAAGGAACTGCCACAATTCATTCTTTGAAAGTAAAAGTATCAAGACTATATAGTCATTAAAAAGAATGAGTTTGGACTAAGATTTGATGCTTATAATGAGTGCAAAAAGCATGTCCTAACAGTAAGGATGTGAGTTCATTTTAAATACACATATTTGCCTGTAAAAGGCAGGGAATGATGTACACAGTGGCTGACTGGAGGGTGGGATTGTGGTGTGCAGAGAGGGTTAGGAAGAGGACCTGGGCTTTTTTCCTTTATTCATTTCTGAATCGTCTGGATGTTTCATCAAGTGTGTACTTAAAATTCTTAAAAATTAATTAGGGAACACCACACACAATCACCAAGGATCCTTATCAGTCTTTACTGCATTAAGTCTTGGAAACCGGTAAATCCTTGGTTTGACTGGTTCCGTGGAGAGCTGAATTCCTTCACCAGACATTCCTTAAATACTAGGTTCTTTGCCTGACACCAGGCTACCCAGATCAATCATATCTGGTCTATGACAGGATGGAAATCTGCCCCAAAATGCAGCTAAGAGGAAAAGTGGATTTGGTAAGAATGGGCACCGTCATCACTAGGGATACAACAGCAGCCTCACTTGTCTCATAATTGGCCTTCTGTAGGCTTCATCCTTCGGCAGCGCCACTGGCAGACGTCATCCTCTCATTCTTAAAAGTCAAATTTAGGACTAAGACTCCAGTTAATATCGTTGAGCGGGAAGTGTCTTTGGGGAAAGAGAAGTCCCCGGAACAGATCCACTGGGGTACCCAGAATTGATTTTGCAGCTGCACAGAGATTCCCGTCTTGTCTGGAGTCTCTGCTGAGTAATGTAATTTCTGGGACAGCAAAGGGGCAGCAGGTGACTTTGAACCAAATTTTACCTTTCAACTCAATCCAGGGAAATTGCAACAGAGTGGCCGACGATGCAAAGTGCTATGTTGAACGCTAGATTGTGCTTTATTTTTTCCTCCCGACTTCACGTTTCCATGCACCAAAATGTTGATGCTACAAATATTGGATGCCACGCTTACCTGACACGCTTCTTCCATCCCACCTGGGCGCAGGGGCTCTGAGCGAGCGCGCGAACCGTGGCTGGAGCCCGCCTCTCGCGGCCGGAGCGGGCTCGGCGGGCCGCGGGTTCCCCTGCTGGCCCCAGTGCCGGAGCCGCTTCGCTGCCGGGACTCCCGCAGTCAGCCCCCCGCGCGCACGCGCGCTCCCCCGGGGCGGCCCCGGCGCCTCCAGTTTTCGGCAGGGCTGCGACTGGACAGTTCCTGCGGGCGGGGCGGGGCGGGACGGGACGGCTAAGGAGTGCTGCGCGACCACGTGATCGGCGTTAACATGGCGGCGCCCAGGGGCGTCCACCTGCTCGTCCGCAGAGGTAAGCACCTGGAGAACAGTCCCGCGGGGTTTTGTTCGGTAGCTCTCTCGCTAAGCACCCGGGTTCAAGGGGGTTACACCCCCGCGCTCAAATATTTCGGCGCACACGGATGTAACTTTCAGTTGTACCGATACACGCAGACACACAGGCTGACACAGGGACACGCCGCAGGAACAGACACATTTATTCACTCGTCATTTGCTTGGACCGCGTCACTGCGTGGCAACTATTCGCAGTCACTCCTTGAGGTTTATGGGACATTGCCTGGAGTCATCTTCCCGCACGTCAGTTGTATGATTAGTGTAGCAAACTTACTTATTTTGGCTGTGGGGAGATGAACCTACGGTAACTCGGGAATGCGCCTGGATACCCAGTTGCCACAGAGAAAGCAATTGGTGTTTGTTGTATCTATTGGCATGATACAATACATCTTTGGGGGAAACTTGCAACATGTGATTATACTGTTACAGTGACGTAAAGTGAAGAGGAGAAGAAATGCGGGAGTAGCTCACAGTAGGTGTTACCCTTGCATGAGTGGTGAGACTTCAGTAAATATGCAGATGCTTTTGCAGGTAAATTAGGGAAATCCTTGTTAGATTTGTTCTGAATCTTGGTTAGAAAGAACTAAGAAGTTGTCTCAAGGATTGGGAAAGAGAGGAACTAACATATTTTGAGAGACTGCTTAGGTGTCAGGCATATAGCATCAGAAGCCCTGTGAGGTAAATACTATTTTCATAGTAAATAGCTACCGTTTATTAAGTGCTTTTTTAAAAAAAAACAAAACATATATTATTTGCTTCAAGGGTACAAGTCTGTGAATCATCAGTCTTATACAATTCACATCAATCACCATAGCACAGAAGTACATGATGCGGTGTCAGGACCTCATATATGCTAGCTACCTTTTAAAACCTAATGAGTTAGTGTGTGCTTCAGCAGCACCTATACTAAAATCGGAATAATACAATACAGAGATTAGCGTGACCCCTGGGCAAGGATGATATGTAGATTCGTAAAGTGTTCCATATTTTTTGAATTAAAATTTTAAGATTATAACTAAACAAAGGAACACTGTACTGTGAAAAGTAAATAAACAAAACCCAATGAGTTAGGCATTACTCCCGATTTGCAGATGAGAAAAGTGAGGCAGAGGGGTTAAGTAATATGACTAAGGCCACACAGATTGTAAGAGGAGCCACAGGAAGATTTGAAGTGAGATACCTGCAAGAAGAAAGTGACGTAAGCAGTATTTTGGACTGGTTGGTTGTTAGAGTGGAAGTCAACAAGAGAGTGCAACCCTGTGAAAAGAGCCGCAATTTACATCTCTTAAGATCTGGGCTCCAGGCCAAACTCTGTTTACTAATCAAGTTACTTTTCTGTTTCCTCTTTCGGCAAGAAATAGTGGTGTTTAGACTTTCTTGTGTACCACAGGTAATGGTGAAGAGAATCTGGGGAGATAGTCAAGGTGGAGGAGGAACCAAAACACACACGCACATGTATATTATATGTATATACACATATAAGTGTGTGTATACGTATATAATCCCCACAGATTACAGAAATAACATATTAATCTTTTTTTTTTGGTCATGATTTTGACAAATGGTGGTTCAGACAATCCCGAGAAAGACAGCTATAGGGAAGCCAGGTCGGATTATTGTTTCCTATAACCCATTCCATTATATCCCACGTGCTGCAACAACTAAAGGAGGGATCTTCTGATTAGAAAAGGGACAGAAAATGTGTCATCAGGGAGAGACTTAGTGACCAGAAAAGATCACCTTTATGGATCCTTTGCACGGGAAGGGATGGGGAAGGCAAATAAGTGGGACATACGTTCTCCTTTACACCCTGGTCACTTTCATGTGCCAGTCTCTCCTGGTTTGTCTTCTACCTCTCTGATTTTCCCAGACTTTCACTAGGCTCTACTGTTGGGTTTCTAAATATTATTGTTCCCCAGGATTTTGTTCTGAACTTCCATCGCTGCTTTCTCTCTTTGTTGTCACCAAATTTATCTACCTCAATTACTGTCAAATCTAGATGATTTTTAAAAAGTTGAACAGAGTGTCTGCTGGAACTGGGCACCAGCTGCAATGCTGGCTCTTTGTTCGGTATTTTCCTAGATGTCTCATAGGGCCCTTAAACTCAACAGGTCCGACATGGAAATGAGTATTTTTCTCCACATCTTCTTCTGGGCCTATAAACTCTATCTCCATCAATGGTATTGCCATCCATTCAGTATCTAAGTAAAAGCATTTGAGTTCTCTTGCTCCCCACAATTTTTTAAAAATTTCTCTGTCCAGTGAGTTAGTAAATCCCATTTCTTTTTTTTCTTTTTTTAAAGATATAACTATTTTAAGATTTTATTTATATTTATATATAATATTATATATTTATATTTATTTATAATGTATTTATATATTATATATAAATATATGATATATATTTATATATTTTATTTATTTATTTTTATTTATTTATTTATATATTTGACAGAGAGAGAGAGAGAGCATGCAAGCAAGGGGCAGAGGGAGAGGAAGCAGGGAGCCCAACCCAGGGCTCAGTCCCAGGACTCTGGGATCATGACCTGAGCCAAAAGCAGACACCTAACTGTCTGAGCCACCCAGGCACCCCAGTAAATCCCATCCCCCCCAAGCTATTTATTTTTAATTCAAGTATAATTAACCTATAGTGTTATGTTACTTTCAGATGTACAATATAATGATTCAACAATTCTGCATGTTACTTGGTGCACATCATGTAGTAACTCTTAATGCCAGTAAATCCCATTCCTTGGATCCCTCCAGTTTTCTGCATGGTCTAAGTACAAATCTTTACCATTCCTTGGCTAGACAGGACCTTTGTAACTGGTCTCCACCCCAAGTCCATCCTCTTCCCCACAACCACAGTTCTGTCTCTAAAATTCTGATCTGATTATGATGCTTCCCTGATGAAAAACTTCTGGGAACTCTTCTTTGCTGTGATAAAGTCCCTTAGCATGCAAGGCCAGCTCCAGCACACTACTTAATCTTTTCAGCCTCATCTCCTGTCAGTTCCCTGTCTTCATATTGCGGCTAAGGTTTACTATTGTGTGCCTCCTTAATTGTGCTCCTGCAGTGTCCTTTTTCACCTGACAAACCATTCATCCCTCAAGGCCACACCTAAATGCCATCTCTCCTTTAAGCTTGCTTTCTTCTGCCCAGCCAAACTAGCCCACTCTGCTTATATAGCACTTGGGGCGTAGCTTTACCAAAACACTTGTCACCTGGCATCAAAGTATGTATACTTCTCTAGAAAATATTAGTTTACACCTCTGTCACACCGCTAGAATGGGAACTTCTTACAGGTGTGTCTTACCTTCTTTATCTGTCTCGGAAAGGCCTGGAGCACAGTGTCTGGACATGGTCAGTACTCAGTTTCATAACTGAATGAAAACCCTTTCAGACTGCAACCTCCTACAGAAATATTTGTGCACAGAAGTTGTACGTAGGCCTAAAGAATAAGTCAAAATGTCAGTTTCTAGGGCGCCTGGGTAGCTCAGTCATTAAGCATCTGCCTTCGGCTCAGGTCATGATCCCAGGGTCCTGGGATCGAGCCCCCCCATCGGGCTCCCTCCTCGGTGGGAAGCCTGCTTCTCCCTCTCCTGCTTCCCCTGCTTGTGTTCCCTCTCTCTCTCTCTCTCTGTCAAATAAATAAATAAAATCTTTTTTAAAAATGTGAGTTTCCTTCACATAACAGACCGAGATAGTGAATTTTTTTTCCTTCCTCCCTCCTTCCTCCTTCCTTCCTTCCTTCCTTCCTTCCTTTTTCACTTCCTTTTTTATATTCCATCTCTCTCCAAGAATAATGTAAGACAATTTTATTTCTGTGTATCTTTTTTGGCAACTGTGAAAACTTCATTCCAGGTTATTTGAATTGTGAATCAGACTTATAATTAGAAAAAAAATCTGAAATGGGGGAAGGGAAGAAATCTAAAAGAGAAGTGCTTGAAATTTAAGCAGTGTAGCCATAGGAGAGATGAAGGAAGCTGATGGAAGTAAACCCTTGCACTCAGCTCCATCCTGCTGTGGAAACAAGCCATGTGGAAGGAATTGATGCTGTGAGAGGAGAGGGGGCAGACTGTTGGCAAGTCTGGCAGAAACTCTAAGGAAGACACATCGGGTGGATGTGTGGAATAGTCTGGCCTTTCCAGAGGGCTGTGTGGCAATGTCTGTCAAGATATAAGGTATACGTGCCTTTTACCTAACAGTTCTGCTTTTAGGAATTTATCCTAAGAGAACAATAGAGTGAATATGCAAAGGTGCTTGAACAAGATTGTATATTGGTGATATCGGACAGAATCTGAAATGTCCATTGGTAAGAGAATGGCTATATAAATTGTGGTTCGTTTGTGCACTGGAGTGCTATGCAGCCGATAGAAAAGATGATGTCAAGGGGCACCTGGGTGGCTCACTCATTTAAATGTCTGACTCTTGGTTTTGGCTCAGGTCATGATCTCAGGGTCATGAGTTTGAGACCCAAGTGGGGCTCCACACTCTGTGCAGAATCTGCTTGAGAGTCCCTCTTCCTCTCCCTCTGCCCCTCCTGATCATGCTGTCTCTCTTTGTCAAATAAATAAATAAATCTTAAAAAAAAAAAGTTTATAGACTTAGTCATTGATACATATTGAGGGAAAAAAACAGGTTATAGAGCAGTACATCTCCCTTATGTAAAAGTATGTATCTTTGCTTTCTTGTGCATATATGCACAGAGGTATATAGAATACATTCATCCAAATGTTCATAGTTGTCATTTCTAGATGGTGAGATTGGACTGAGTTTTACTTTTTTGTGCTTGATGTGTTTGAATTTTATGTAGTGAGCATTTTTGTTATCCAAATACTATATAATATATTAAAATAGAATATATTATTATTCATTACTATGCTATAAGATGCACATAATGCTACTAATATTTCATTATTCATTTTTTTGTTTAACAAATTTAAAAAATATTTACAAGTGCTTCTGTTCATTTGTGACTCTAAAGCCATCAATTTTTCCACTGAGAATTATCTTTCCATAATGGTTTTTCAAAAATCTATCCTCCAGGTCAGGGAGGGGCTGTTGTACATCATGAATTAAGTACTTTAAACTTTTGTCAATTGACCTGAGATCCTTCCTATCTTTTTTTTTTTTTTTTGATCCTTCCTATCTTGTATAGCTTCTGTAGAAAAATGTATCTTCAGTTTTGCCAAACCAAGTTAGAATTCAGTTTTGAGATGTGGTCTAGGTGCAGTTTGGAAAATGGTAATGTAATAAGGAGCTTCCTGTGACTTAATCTCTATTCATGTTGACAGCCAAATAGTGAAATGGATTTTTGCTAGTAGGATATTTTTTTAACAAATACTTTCCCAGCCCTCTTATAATATAGCTTGTTACTCATAGATTAAGACATACTTAATAAACAAATCATAGTCCTAAATTCTCTAAAGTCAGGCATGTCCCTAAAGCCATTTAGGCTCTTATGTTTTTCCTCTGCTTGAAACAGCTTTCTATAGCACAGATAGTTCCTGTCTCCCATTGAAATTATAAAATCTCAGTGCACAGTGCAGGACCTGTAGACCCTCAGTGATTAATACTTGGAGTCATTTAAAAAACAACAACAACAACCATGACTTTTAAAAAAAGAATTGTGTATTTATATGACAGAGAGAGGGATCACAAGTAGGCAGAGAGGCAGGCAGAGAGAGAGAGGGGGAAGCAGATCCCGGAGGAGCAGAGAGCCCGATGCAGGGCTTAATCCCAGGACCCCGAGACCATGACCTGAGCTGAAGGCAGAGGCTCAGTCCACTGAGCCACCCAGGTGCCCCAACAACCATGATGATGACCTGTATTTGTTGACATGGAATGATGTCTAAAACATATATTGTTTAGAAAAGGCAAGTTATAGAACGGTTTAATATAATCTCATTTTGTAAAATAAAACAGCAGGATCTTTGTGTGTGTCGAAGTTTAAGCAATATAGCTATAGGAGAGATGAAGGAAGCTGACGATGTAAACCCTTGCACCTTTTGCCTATGCCATAGAGAGAGACAAAGAGAAAATATTCTAAATACTATGAAATTCCCACTTTCCCCAAGCACTGGAAATCTTTGAAAATGCAGAGTTGATGCGATGTATCTTAGGGAATTTGACAAAGATGGAAGGATAAAAATATGTATACAGAGCTTCACTTGAACATCTTATTTTACAGTTAAAACAGCTTTTTCTTGTGGAGATTGGATTTTCTTTTTTAGCTCTTGAACATGGAGAATTTCATTTTTTTAAGATTTTATTTACTCATTTGCAAGAGAGAGTGTGCACACATATGCAGGTGGTGGGGAGGTGCAGAGGGAGAAGCAGACTCCCCACTGAGCAGGGAACCCAACTGGACTTGGTGGCTCAGTTCCAGGACCCCTGAGATCATGACCTGAGCTAAAGGCGGACACTTGACTGACTGAGCTACCCAGGTACCCTGGAACATGGAGAATTTCAAACATACATAAAGGAGAGAGAGCAGTAAAATTAACTCTCACGTAGCCATCACTAGTTATAATAATCACTAACTTATGGCTGCTCTTGATTTATCTTTACCCCTAGCCACTTTCTCCCTGGAACTGGATTGTTTTGAAGCACATCCCAGATATTATATAATTTCATCTGTAGATTTTTCATTATGTATCTCTGAAAGACAGGGAGCCCTTTTTATTTTCTTCATATATTCTACATATCAGTTCTAGAAATTTTTTTTAAAAGATTTTTATTTATTTACTTGACAGACAAGAGATCACAAGAAGGCAGAGAGGCAGGCGGAAGCAGGCTCCCCGCCAAGCAGAGCGCCTGACGTGGGGCTTGATCCCAGGACCCTGGGATCATGACCTGAGCCGAAGGCAGAGGCTTTAACCCACTGAGCCACCCAGGCGCCCCCAGTTCTAGAATTTTTGATTGGCTCTTTTCTTACAATTTCCATTTCTCTGTTGAGATTTCCCAGCTGTTCACTCATTATGTCTACCTTTTCCTTTAAGTACTTGAACATATGTATTTTTAGTAACCATTTTTAAAGTCCTTATCTGTTAATTCTGTCATCTGGGTGATTTCAGGTCTATTCCTGTTTTACTGACTCTGACTTTGGTTTTCTGTTCTCTCAACTATTTCTTTTAATTTACAGTTTGTGTTCAATGCAGATCAATTCTATAACATGAGAAGTTACTCTGAATCAACATATAAATACACAAACATAATGTATAACCTGAAATAGATATATGGCATTCAGATATGAAACAAAAAGGAAGGTTCATTCACACACAGAGCACTTAAGATCTGTTGGATATGGTTGTTCCACTGTGGGTTCCTGAAGATGGGAGAAAATGACTTTGGTTATCAAGACTACTGTTGCCATATTAGATATTGGAACATCTAAGCTTTAGCATGTGACCATACAAACAAAAGACCTTAGAGAGGGTTTATTTAAAAATAAATTTATTCAAAAATAAATAAATAAATAAATAAATATGCTTCTTACTATCCAAAGGGTCAATGTAGATAAGATGAAAGGAAACTGGGTAAAGATCTGATTTTGGATGCTATCTCTATGACTTATCACATGAATGGAAAAAAGTAACTTAATTTTCCACTTAGCTTTGCTGTGAACCTAAAACTGCTCTAAAATTAAGTCTAGGGCACCTGGGTGGCTCAGTTGGTAAAGTGTCTGCCTTGGGCTCAGGTCATGATTGCAGGGTCCTGGGATCAAGCCCAGCATTTGGGCTTCCTGCTCAGCGGGATTCCTGCTTTTCCCTCTCCCCCTGCCTACAGCTCTGCCTGCTTGTGCACACACTCTCTCTCTTGCTCTCTCTCTGTGTCAAATAAATAAATAAAATCTTTAAAAAAATAAATGAAAATTAAGTCTATTTAAAAAATAACTTAAACTTTCTGAATTCTACTTGCTTCATCTGTTTAAAAAAGGACGGGGTATAAAGTCATCTAAGCCAAAGGAAAATTAAGTGAGAGAACCTGTGACAACACCTAGCATAAGAAATGCCCTGGGCGCCTGGGTGGCTCAGTCATTAAGCATCTGCCTTGACTCAGGTCATGATCCCAGGGTCCTGGGATTGAATCCCAAGTGGGGCTCCCTGCTCTGCAGGAAGCCTGATTCTCCCTCTCCCACTACCCCTGTGTTCCCTCTCTCGCTGTTTCTCTCTCTGTCAAATAAATAAGCTCTTTAAAAAAAAAAAAAAAAAAAAAAAAAAAAAAAAAAAAAAAAAAAAAAAAAAAAAAAAAAGAAATGCCCCTTTCCTTGTGGCAGGTGTTCTCCATTGGTTGAAGCAATCACAAGGCAGCGCAGAATCAGGGGAGTGGACATAGGAGTCCTTCCTCATGGGATAAGTGTCAGCTGTGACAATCTAAGGCTGTTTCTTGAATACAATGGGGGGACAACGAATGAACTTCCCAGATATATGCAAAAATTTGTCTATATAAGCAGATTTCTGCTAGAAAATATGCATGGCTTTCATTAATTTCCTGAAGTAAGATGTGATCTGGGGGGGAAAAAAAGCATTTCTCTTAGATTATTAAAATTCTTTGATACTCCTCCCATGGAAGAGTAGGGTCTATGTCCATTCCCCTGATCCTGGGTTGCCCTGTGACTGCTTCAACCGAAAGAGAATGGGGGAGGTGATGCTGTGTGACTTCCAAGGCTGTCATAAAAGGGTATGAAAAGGGTTGCAGCTTTTGGCTTGTTCACTGGAACAGTCATGCTTAGAGCCTGAGTTGTCCTGTAAAAAACCCAACTTCCCTGGGGCCACCATGCTGTGAGAAAGCCAAGCCATTTGGGGAGGCTTCTTGAAGGTGGTCTGGTCAGGAGACCTAGTTTTTGAGTCATCCGATCACAGGCACCAGACATGTGAGTGAATGAGCCTTCAGAGGGTTCCAGCTTCAACCACTGCGTCATCCTCGGCCTTCAAGTCTTCCTGACTAAGGCCCTTAGACCTCAGGCAGCCTTAGACATTCATTTTTGAATTCCTGGCCCAAATAATCCTGGAGCATAATAAAATTATTAGGCTTTTTTCTTCTGTACTGTCAAGTTTTGATTAACTTGTCATACAGCGATGGTAACCGGGACAGTTTATAGTATGTAATAGCTAGCAATAACTAATTTTAACCAATTTTCTGTAGAAGGCCCACAAAGAGCCACTTGGGAGTACATGCGGGCATGTACATGGACATATCTCCTGTCAATCTTAGAGTCACCACACACAACAAAGTATAGGTTCTTGCCAGATTATTTAAAATTTATTCATAGCCTCGATGAAGTTTATCAATCTGGAGTAATTTTTGTCATAAGTGATAGTACTTAATATGGTGGTTGACATTCCATCTTTACCAGGTTTCCAGGAGAAATGAGCTAGCAAATTAACCCAAGGTCAAGTTTGTCAGTAGAGAAATATTCATTGAAAAGAAGCAAAGTAGCAATATTACCATTGGGCAGAAGAGAATTTAGGGCAGAAAGCATCAGACAGAACAAAGAGGTTCATGCTCTTTTTCTCTCTGGACACTCACCATTCCCTTAATGACTTCATCAGTCCTATGATCCATTAATTTATCGAGTCACATATTTATGCCTTCAGCCAAGACCTTTCTCCTAAATTCTAGGCTCATGCATCCAACTGCCTACTGAACATTTCCACTTGGATGTCTAATAGACGTCTCAAAATCAACATGTTCAAAACTCCAAAACTGGACTTATAATCTCTTCCCTAAAATTTGTTCCATTCCAAAAACTTCCCTACCCTTAGTTGATGGTAATTTTGTCTGTCAGTTTCTCAGACCATAAACCTTTGAATCACCCCCCAGTTCCTTTCTTTTTCTCACTCTGTACCTAATCTGCCAAAAAATCCTGTTTAATCTACCTTTAAGATATACCCAGAAAGCGTTTTGTCACACCCCCCCCCCCCACTGTCACCACCCTGAGTTGAACCACTTCTGTTTCTTACCAGGATTACTGTAATAACCCACTGCTGGTCCCCCTGTTTCTACTCTTGCCCTCCTCTACTTGATTCTCAATACTACAGCCAGACTGAACTTTAAAAAATGTCAGTCAGATCATGTCACTCTTTTGTTCAAAACCTGTTTTACTCAGAGTAAAAGCCGAAGTCCTTATAATAGCCTATAAGGCCCTACTGACAACACTTAATGCTTTCTAACACTGTATGATTTACTTATTTGTCATTTTTGTTGCTGTTGCTCATCTCCCCCAAGAATGCAAGTTCCATAAGGAGAGGAGTTTTTTTTGTTTTTTTCCCTAATGTATCCCAGGTACCTAGAACAGTGCCTGACACATAAGAAGCATTTCATAAAGATTTTTTTGAATGAATGAACAAAAAGTGGCTAGTTAATGTTGTTTTGATATAGTTATTAATAATGAATCTTTATGAATCAAATAACATGTTAAAATTCATAAAGCAAGAGCTGTTAAAAGCAAAAGGATAAAACCATGATCATAGTGGGAAACTTAAGCATGCCTCTAATTTGGCAATTTATTTTTTATTTTTTATTTTTTTAAAATTTTATTTATTTGTCAGAGAGAGAGGGAGAGAGCACAGGCAGACAGAGTGTCAGGCAGAGGCAGAGGGAGAAGCAGACTCCCTGCTGAGCAAGGAGCCCGATGTGGGACTCATCCCAGGACGCCGGGATCTTGACCTGAGCCGAAGGCAGCCGCTTAACCAACTGAACCACCCAGGCGTCCCTAATTTGGCAATTTAAATAGACATAATAAGGTTACTGAAGTTCAGAATGTTATAATTAGTAAATCTGATTTAATATTAAATTTGATACCTTGGATTAAAGATTATTTTTACAGATACACATGAAATTGGATAAAATTTGATGTTATACCATTAAAACCTCAAAAAGCTCTAGAAAGAAAAAATGATATGAACTACATTCTCTGTATACAAATTAACAGGGAGAGAGGTTTGATCCACATGGTTGTGGAAACACAAAAGGAATCTAGAGAATGAAGAATGGTGACAATAACACTGTCATAGACTTGGAATCCATTTTCTTGTCCTCTATGATTTCACACTCTTTCAGGGGAATCTGACATGTAAGTCAGTTACTGCAATAGAGTAAGATAGATACACAGGCAGAGGTTGAGTAAAGGGTGCAATGGGATCACCCAGTATAGACTGAGGATTCCTCAGCTTCACAGAGGAGAAGACTGGACTGAGTCTTGCTGTGCAAGGAGGGTCTGGTCAGATGAAGGAGTCTAGAGACAGAGGGGGTGTCCAAAGGCAAAGAAGGAGATGAGAATCTCTGCAGCCTCTGGGAGCTTCGCTGGTTTAATATGATAAGCAAGCAGGGTAAGAATTAGGGAGTAGCCAGAGAGGGGGTTGGAGCCAGCTACTTTTTCCAGTAAATATACAGGATTTGGGGGCCAGCTGAATGAGACAGCTGAGTCCATGTGTAAGAAGAGATGAAGATACTAGACATCTCCCTTAGGGTTGGAGGAAATGATATGCGTGTAGATAGTTCTTCAAGTGGGAGAGGGAACAGAAAATTGAAGGAACTCCTCATCCCCCCAATGACTTTTTCTTTCTGTACCTGTTTGCAGAGATTGGAGGTGAAGTGAGGTAGGGGATTGGGAAATAGGTGAGGAAACTGATAAGAGGTAATAGAAGGATTGCCCAGCAATGTTGAGATCCAAGTGAAATTAGAGAGAGTGTATTTGTAATGGTCTATTCATTGCCATTGCATGATTTTCTCCAAATGGGTATCATCTTGTGTGTATGAATGAGTGAAGGTAGATAGTGGAATTGACTGGAGTTTTCCAGTTGGATGCCTTGGAAAGACCAGGGAGTAAGAGAAGTGGGTGGTTGGCAAGAGAGGGATTGATTTAATGAATTTTAGAGTCTTCCCTAGGCTGTAAGTTTCCTAAGGATATGGAGCCTATCTATTTCGTTTGTTTCTGGGCCCATTACTATTATAATGAATGAATAATCTAAGATATAGCAGTAAAAAGAGAAGAGGCTGATAGTTTGGGGCGGAGAAAGGAGTTGTTCTAAGATGAGAATTATCAGCAAGGTCAAAGAACAGGTATATGGGAATGAAGAGTGAGAGAACTGGAAGGTTTGGGGGTAGTCTGCAGTTTCATGATGGAGGTGACTTCTGAATGGGCTCATAGAAACTACAGTTTCTAATTTAATTGAAGGAAGCAGTGTAATCCAGTTAATGGTGCAAAACATAATGGGGCTCTGAGAATAAGAGGGAAAGCTCATTTGGAGGGGGAGTGCTCACTGTACAGAAGATGGGAAGGTTGAATTGCATCTTGACAGATGCCTCAGGCGGTCAACAGGGAGCCTGGGGGCAGGGCCATTCCTAAGGGCATTAGGCAGGGCGGTTTTAGGAAAACCTTATGGATACAGGAGAAATCAAGGGATGGTTAGAAGGCTCTGGAATGGAGTGTTGGGCTAGAGCTGCCTGTTTGTGTAGGTGAGTTATAGGAGATGATTAGCAATACAGGTTAGGACCAGGTCATGGAGAACCCTAAGGGCCAGCTGAGGGCCTATCTTATGGGCAGCAGAAGTTTTTTTGATAAATATGTGAAGTGGGGTCTCTCTTCACATTGTGCTGTTGGTGGTGTTCTGGATGTACTGGAAAGGAAAAACCATTGCAGGTCAGTTGGGAGGAACTGGCAGAAAGAGAGAGATGGGGCTCCTGAACTAATTCAGTAACTACTGGAAGGAAGAGGAGAAATGGAGGCAGGAGGAATGATGCAGGGGAGAAATCCACAGGCTCTGGTGGTTGAAAGGGGACTTAGAGGGGAAATGAGTTGCCAAAGTAGAACAGGAATTCGCAGAAACTTAGAGCCTAGTCAGGAAAAGAGGCTCAGGAGGAGTTTGTGGATGGTTCAGTAAAGGTCAGTGAATTTGGCTCCTAGGAAATCATGATGACTTAGACCAAAATTTTAGCAATGGAGGGAACTGATGAAAAGTGATGGTGGTGGCTGTAGAGAAGTATGGAGGCTTTTAGTTCTTTAAAAAAGAAAAAAGAAAAAAAAAACAACTTTATCAAAATATAACCCACAGACCATATAGCTCACCTATTTAAAGTGCATAATTTGGGGGACCTGGGTGGCTCAGTCACTTAAGCGTCCTTTGGCTGAGATTGTGATTTCAGGGTCATGAGACAGAGCCCTGCATCAGACTCTGAGCTCAACTCGGGAGTCAGCTTGAGATTCTCTCCTCCTCTCCCTCTGCCCCCTCCAGTTTGTTCTCTCTCTCTCTCAAATAAATAAGTCTTTAGGGGGAGAAAGAAGAAAGAAAGAAAGGAAGGAAGGAAGGAAGGGAGGAAGGAAGGAAGGAAAAGAGGAAGAAAGGAAGAAAGAAAGGGAAAGGAAAGAAAGAGAGAAAGGGAAAGCCCAAAGTTTTGTCCACTGAGAAAGCCCACTCTCATTGATGTTAGAACACTAACGAGCAACACCTGCTCACCCTTAGCTTCGAAATGCCACTTTCCTCTTAAAAAGAAAGGGAAGGGAAGGAAAGGAAGGGAGGGAGGAAAGGAGGGTGAGTGAGAAAGAAAGAAGGAAAGAGAGAGAAAGGGAGGAAGAAAGGATGGAAGGGAGGGAGGGAGAAAGAAAGAGAGAGAGAGAAAGAAAGTAAAGAAAAGAAAAGAAAAGAAAAGAAACCTAACAAGGCTCCTTGGAGAAATGGCTGATTCCAGAGCTGTGGAGGAGATAACAGAGGAGCCTGGAATATTCTGTTCCAGAAAGTAATCAAAGAATGAAGTAATCAAGTAAGGAGGAGGACATGTAAAAACAGAAACCAGCAGGAACTGGGTTGCACTGGCCAAATCAGGGACAATATAAGGACCAAAACAAATGATGGTAACAGCTTATAATCCACCAAATAAAATGGGAACTAAATAAATGAAAGAATTGGAAGTTTAATGACTATATAATAAAAACTGAGTAGGCGCTCTAAGATCTGCACGTCACTTCTGTGACTTCCCTACCAAAGATAAGAGAACCTGAAATCACCACGAGCAAACATCCGATAAACCCAAACTGAGGGACATTCTACAAAATAACTGGTCTGCCATCTTCAAAGTGTCAAGATCATGAAAGTCACGAAAAGACTAACAACTATTCCAGTCTGAAGGGGACAAAAGAAACAAGGCAACCAGATGGAAGCCCTGATCCTAGTTAAACTGGATCCCTTTGCTAAAAAGGGCATTTGGGGACAAGTGGGAAAACTTAAACAGAGTCTGAGAATTAAATGGTGATAATGTATTGATATTAGTTTTTCTAGTTTTGATGGTTATATTCTGGCCATGTATAATAATGTTCTTGTTCAGAGTAAATATGCATTAAAGAGTATGTGATGGTGATTCATCAGGTCAGCAATTCCCGAGAATTGCAATTCTCGGGAATTGCTGACCTGAATTCAGGGGAAAAAAGTCTTTGTATTTTTATTCTTCCAACTTCTCTGTAAATTTGCAGTTGTTTCAAAACAAAACAAAACATCTAACTTTATCTAACTTTATCCAGTGTCTTCCTCTAGCTACCCATTTCTCAACTCCACTTCTGAGTAAAACCAAAAACAGTCTATACTCCATTTTTAATTTCTCTTAAATTACTTTTAAAAAGTAGATCCTCCAACTCCATCACTTCTCTTGTTTTTAAAAAAAAAACCAAATCACTAAATCCCAAGAGCCTGTATGTTATGAGAACTACCAGCAACACCTGACACAGTTGACTACTTGTCCTCCTTCAAACACTTTGATCATTCGGCTTCCAGACTGTCATCCTCCCAAGCTATCCTTCTCAGTTATAGTGGCTTCCTTGATATTCCTTGAACACGTCCAGCACATTCTGCACTTGCCATTCTTCTGCGTGTTAACACTCTTCCTTGAGATATCTACACTGCTCACAGATTCATTTCTTTTATTATCTACTCAAACATCACCTTAGCGGTAGGGCCTAATCACCCTGTATTTTCTCCATAACACAAATCACTATCTTCCATGTATTTATGTCTATTTCTCATAATCAGAATGTAATCTCCATGAAGACAGGGTTGCAGGGGCAGAGGAAGAGAGAGAATCTCAAGCAGATTCCCCACTAAGTGCAGAGCTCACCCCAGGGCTGGATCCCATGAACCTGAGATCATGACCCCAGCTGAAACCAAGAGGTGGCCGCTCAACCCAAACCGAATGCCTCCAGTTTCTTCAGTTTTGAAATCAGGATGAGACAAGTACCTACCTTACTAGGCTGTTTTGAGGGTTTAAAGAATAATGCCTGGGCAGTGGTATGAGTCACCTATTACCATGTTAAAAGTTATCCCAGGGACACCTGGGTGGTTCAGTGGGTTAAGCCTCTGCCTTCGGCTCAGGTCATCATCTCAGGGTCCTGGGATCCAGCTCCACATCAGACTCTGCTCAGCAGGGAGCCTGCTTCCCCCCACCCCCCTGCCTGCTGCTCTGCCTACTTGTGATCTCTGTCAAATAAATAAATAAAATCCTTGGGAAAAAAAAAAGTTATCCCAAACAACAAACACTTATCATGTCACAGTTTCTGAGGGCCAGGAACCTGGGTGTGGCTTAGCTGGGTGCCTCTGGGTCAGGACCTCCCAGAAGGTTGCTGTTGAGCTGTTGGCTGGAGATACAGTCATCTCACAACTTGTTTCGGGGCTGGAAGACCTGTTTCCAGGCTCAATCATATGGCTTACAGCAGGCCTCAGTTACTTGGGGAGACTTCCCATTTTTTCCTCCTCTGTCTTTACACAGAGGACTGCTTACAGCATGGCAGCCTGCTTCTTCTAGAACTGGTGCTCTGAGAGACAGAATCAGAGTGCACATGACAGAATCCACAGTCCTTGATAACCTAATCTCAGAACTGACTTTCATCACTTCTGCCATATGCTGTCAGTCACACCGAACAGCACAGTGTGGGGGCTTCTGGGTGGCTCAGTGGGTTAAAGCCTCTCCCTTCAGCCTTCAGGTTTCTGGGATCAAGCCCCGCATCGGGCTCTCTGCTCAGCAGGAAGTCTGCTTCCCCCTCTCTCTCTGCCTGCCTGCCTCTCTGCCTACTTGTGATCTCTGTCTGTCAAATAAATAAATAAAAATCTTAAAAAAAAAAAAAAAAAAAAAAGAACAGCACAGTGTGGCAGACCAGGGTGTGAATGCCAGGAGGCTGGGTCATTGGGGACCATCTGCCATTGGCTCTTAGCACAGCACATGACGCATAATAAACCCTTACTACTATTTGTAGTGGTAGTATTAGGATATTATGAAGATACGTAAAGAAGAAAGTGAAAGTCAATTATAATCTTATCATTTTGATAGAAAGAGTAGGCATTCCTAAAATGATTTTTTCCCCTAAGAAGGGCTACTGGTAATACAACCATGGTCTTAAAAAACTTCTACCACATCCACAGGAAAAGCTTATGAATTACTGAAATATTAACTTGGGAAAATTAACCTTGAGGTCCTTCTGTCCCTTGTACTTGGAGTCTCTATAGCACACTCTTGTTTATCCTTTCTCGTTTATCCTTCTCTTAGGCAGTGTGATGATGCTGAATTTGGGGCATCATTCTCTGTCTCTGTCATCAGTTAAGTTTATGATTTCCCTATAAGATCAAGTGCAAATAGGTCAGGGATGAAAAGAACACCCTTACCATACTCGCTGCCAACTGGCCGATTCAGCTGAAAGCCAGCCCCTCCAGGAACTGATATTTCAAAAGCTCCTCTGTTGTCTTCTGTCATTTCTCCCCTACTTTATTTTCTGTGAATAGCAGCTGTTCAGGGCATTGCTGAGCAATCAGAAAAGTAAGTGAGCGACACAGCAGGAGAAGGCTGGGGCGGAGGGAGGTGCTGTTCTCTGCGGATGGCAGCCGTGGCAGGCAACACGACAAACAGCCTTATGAGGGCCCCTTGGGAAGTGTGTGAAAGATTATCAGTTACCTGGATTAAAAAAAAGGAAAGCAGAAAGCCCTCGAACATCTCTTTCAGCAGTCACTTTTCAGCAAAAGCTTCTAGCTTAGGGGATGAGGAGACAGTGCACGTTAAAGAAAAAAACCACAGCTGCCTCGGAGAGTCTTACAAAGTGGCTCAAGTGGACGGGTCCTTTGTACTAGCTCCTTTTCTAAGGGTCAGATTCATTTTCTATTACTGTTTTCTACTTTAATGTTATGGCTTTCATCATTAGACTACCACCAGTTCCTTCAGGCAATAGGAAGTGATTGAAGACTTAATGAGATTCATACTGCTTATGCTTAAATGTTGATGACTTCCTGCATGCATATTAATCATTCCTGACCTTGATCTTAAATTTCTTCCCAGTACAGATTCTCATCAAGCATACCTCCTAGATCCCTCAGTGTTCACCGAATACCTGGTTTGTTTCCAAAAGCACAGTAACTCTAATGTTGAGTGTGTGTCCAATTTTTCAGTACCCTTGCTTGATTTGTCTTTCAGTTCTTCCTATGACTGTAAATCTGGAAGATTTACGGGGAGAAAAATCAGCAACTCTTAACAGGGGATTTAGCCTAGTTTAAAAGACTGTCCTGTTCAGCAGACCTTGAACACAGCTTAATTGGCTGTCTAGGTCAGTATGGCCAACTGGCAACTCTCAGAGCCTGTCTGTGTCCAGGCCACAGAGCGTTTCTAGTGGCTTCTGTGTGTGCACTCCGGCTGTCGAGCAGCAGGACTCGGCCTCTGTCCCCTGCTTTGGCGGCCCCATCCTTTAGTTCAGGCCTACCCCCTCCTGCCACAGTGGCCTGGGAAACCCTGGCTGGCCACCTGGTCTCCTCGTGCCCAGCATCCATGCATCTGTACCACCCCCCCCCTTGCCCCAATTATTCCCTCACCCACTTCGGCAGATTTCCCTGAACTAGGACCCGGGACAGGAGTTGTCCCAGTCAGTGATTGAGAGGAGAGGTGGAAGAGCCAAGCAGTCCGAGGGAAGCCTAAAGTGAGGGTGAAGGGATGTGGGAGAAAAAGAGGGAAAGGCTCACATCCTGGAAGAGAAAATAAATACGTAAGAACTTGAAGGTGAGGAGGTTTGTGTACCTAGAGACAGAATACTCAGGAAGGAGGTAAAAAGGTGAAAGGAGCTTGTGTTTGGTGATGCTGCTGGTTGAGAGGAGATGCAAGAGGTACATTTGCTTGTGAAGGAGGCCACAGGGGAGAGAATAGAAGAGGAAATGGGGAGAGCAG
The DNA here is from genome assembly GCA_004024625.1 of Mellivora capensis. NCBI lineage: Eukaryota > Metazoa > Chordata > Mammalia > Carnivora > Mustelidae > Mellivora > Mellivora capensis. The sequence continues at coordinate 105,465 of PISX010002614.1, read as the reverse complement.
AACTACAGCTCTGCTTGGCAGAGTAGAACACACACATCAGGAGAAACATGGCCTGACAAAGCATTTCTTTCAGATGGGTGAGTGTATTTTTAACAACACCAAAAAAAATGTATTGTTATAAAAAAGTAAAACCACAAATAGATATACCCTTGGAAGATTACGTTATATAGAGACTATTTTAGGATGTCCCAAATATGTAGTCATTTGATTCCCAAGCACGGCCTGCTTGCTGTCAGGTTGGTTTTTTTTTAAATGTGGCTCATCCCAATCAAGAAGTTGGATAGCACTGATTTTGGGGACTCAAGTGCTTACCATTTAAAAAAAAAAAAACAAATAAATGGGGGTATCTTTTATATATAAATTTAAGTTTTTCATCTTTTTATCATCTGTGGCTATCATTTAACTGAATAGATGGGGAGATAACCACTTTGTGAAGTATATTTTTCATATTTAATAATCAAAATATTTATTTTCAAAAAACAACTTTTAAAAATGGCCAGAAAATTTCATACCTTTTAATTCAATTATTTAATTCTACCTCTAGGGATCTATATTCAGAAAATAACCAGAGATGTTGGCACAGATTTAGTTTCCAGGATGTCTGTTCCAGCATTGCTTACATTAACAAAGAACTGGAAACACTGTAAATGTCCAGTAAAATAGAGGAATGATTAAGCAAATTATGTTGCATCTATAAGATGAGAGGGACTGTGATAACAGCCATTCAGCTATTTACACTTTGCAGTCAAGTGCCCTTTTAAAAAGCACCCTGGGGGGCATCGGTGGAGCGTGAGACTCTTCATCTTGGGGTTGTAAGTTTGAGCCCCACATTGGGTATAGAGATTACTTAAAATGAAAATCTTTTTTTTTTTTTTTTAAGATTTATTTATTTATTTGTTTGACAGAGAGATCACAAGTAGGCATAGAGGCAGAGACAGAGAGGGGGAAGCAGGCTCCCTGCTGAGCAGAGAGCCCGATGCGGGGCTCAATCCCAGGACCCTGAGATCGCGACCTGAGCCAAAGGCAGAAGCTTAACCCACTGAGCCACCCAGGCGCCCCGTAAAATGAAAATCTTTTTAAAAATAAATAAATAAACAAATAAAAAACATACTGGATCATTTTACTCCCCCTTAGAACTTCTTGTTGGCTTCCCATGAAACTCCTGACCTCTAATGCCCACTGGCCTTGTCTTATCATCCCAGCTCTCCAGTCCCTCCATTCCTGTCTACCGGTTTTCTAGTGTTCTAATTCCCTAAACCATTTTCTCCTTGGGATTTTTGCATATGCTTTTCGCTATGCTGAGCTGTTCTTTCCTCACTTTTATCTGGCTAATGCCTGCTCATTCTTGAGGTCTTAGTTTCATCAGAGGAAGTTCCTGACCCCCTCTTCTACCGCCATATTCTACCCTCTAGTATATTCTCTCAATGTAGTGGTCTGTGCTTCTCCTTTATAACACATATCACATTAAAAAAAAAAGATTTTATTTATTCATTTGACAGAGCGACCAAGCAGAAACAGGGGGAAAGCCAGAGGGAGAAGGGAAGCAGACTTCTTGCTGAGCAGGGAGCCTGGCACGGGACTTGATCCCAGGACCTGGATATCATGACCTGAGCCAAAGGCAGGTGCTTAACCAACTGAACCACCCAGGCGCCCCACAGACCACATTTTAAAAACATATGTTCATTTGCGTGGTTCTTCTTTTAATGCCCAGCTCCCACCTGGACTTTGTCATTCCAGGAGAGTGCCTCAGGTTTATTCTCTGTCCCTTCAGGTGAGGTCTCACAGTTTTGTTGTAATATTTTTAATCTCTAAGAGTCTGTCTTGTGTGCCTGAAAATTTTCTAAATAGTATTCTGTTCCTGTTTCGTGGTTGCCATATTTTTCTTGAGCATGTTATTGATAATTTTCTAGAAGTTTTCTTCTCTGTGTGTCCTGTTTCCTCTGAGTCTGCCTTCCTTCCTTCCTCCCTCCTCCCTCCCTTCCTTCCTTCCTTCCTTTTGTTTGTGTAGTATTTATCTTCATAGGGATTCTCAGGTATCTGGAAATCCACAGTTGTTTTCTTCTCTGTGAGCGGGGGGGTTTAAAAAGCTGAGTTGGGGGGCACCTGGGTGGCTCAGTGGGTTAAAGCCTTTGCCTTCGGCTCAGGTCATGATCCTGGGTTCCTGGGATGGAGCCCTGCATTGGGCTCTCTGCTCAGCGGGGAGCCTGCTTCTTCCTCCTCTCTACCTGCCTCTCTGCCTACTTGTGATCTCTGTCTGTCAAATAAATAAATAAAATATAAAAACAAACAAACAAACAAACTGAGTGGGCCCATGAAAGACAAGGAAAGACAGAAACTGTCACAGATTGTAGAAGACTAGAGAGGCTTAATAACTAATTACAGTGTGGAAAACTGGATTGGATCCTGGAAGAGAAAAAAGGGTATTAGTGGAAAAATTGATGAATTTCAAATAAGGTCTATACGTTAGTTAATTATGTTTAGTATTATATGTAATAGTTATTAACTATCCATATTTTATGTACTAACATTAATTTCCTGGTCTTGATGATAAAACCATGGTTCTATAAAATGTTAACATTAAATTAAGCTGGTTGGAGGATATATAGGAACCTTCTGTACTTTTGTTTCCCTTTGAACTATTTTCTGTAAGTCTAAAATTATTTCAGAATAAAAAGTAAAAGCAAGGCAGACTGAGCGGAAGCTCTGAGCGAGTGGTGGAGGGTGGGTTGCTATGGGTCAGCTCTGAGCTGTGGAGTGATCTGGTTGGTTGTTCTCCTAGGGATTCAATATCAAGAGTCAGTATCTTCAGGTCTTTTTTCCCAGGCTGTTCAGAATATCCAGAGTAGGTTCTGCTAATCTTCTGCCTGAAAGGTGGAGGCCTGGCTGCCAATATTCTATCTGGTCTTAAAGGTTCATGCTTTAATCTACAAGAGAAGCAGTAAAAGCAGATGATGCACGTTCAGTTCACCATTTTTACTGACTTCTTTTTTTTTAAAGATTTTATTGGAGAGACAAGGGGGGGGGTAGAGGGACAGAGGGAGAAGCAGGCTGAGAGGGACCCAGATGCAGGACTCAATCCTAGGACCCTGAGATCATGACCTGAGCTGAAGGCAGACAGACACTTAACCAACTGAGCCACCCAAGCACCCCTCTTTATTGACTTCTGAAATAAATCTTGGTGCATGTTGGCCACAAATACTGCCCTGGCATGTGTCAGATTTTAATTTTACTTCAGTTTCGTAATTTCTTCTGTAGAGGTAACCCTCATCTAATTTTCCATCCTTTTCCTTTACCCAGACTTGTTGAATGGTTCTCAGGGTCTTACCACCTCTAATATGATGAAAGCTAAGAGATCTCAAGTTTTTCTGCAAAGCTTTTTATTTTTCTGTTAAATCCTACATAAGGTAACAGTGTTAATCTTCGGGGTTTTGATTTTTTTTAAAAGATTTGCTTGTTGGGGTGCCTAGGTGCCTCAGTGGGTTAAGCCTTTGCCTTCAGGTCAGGTCATGATCTCAGGGTTCTGAGATCGAGCCCCGCGTCAGGCTCTCTGCTCAGCGGGGAGCCTCTGTTCCCCCCCACCCCCCTGCCTGCCTCTTTGCCTGCTTGTGCGCTCTCTCGCTCTCTCTCTCTCTGTCAAATAAATAAATAAATAATCTTTTTTTAAAAAGATTTGTTTGTTTTTTAAAGATTTGTTCATTGATTTGAGAGAGTGTGCACACACAAGTAGGAGGAGGGGCGAAGTGAGAAGATCTCAAGCAGGCTCTGCACCTTGCACGGAGCCTGACTTGGGGCTTGATCTCACAATCCATGAGATCATGACTTGAGCTTGAAACTCAGAATTGGATGCTCAACTGACTGAGCCACTCAAGTGCCCCACAGTGTTAATCTTTGAAAACTGATTTACCCATGAATCACGTTTCGTCCATATTCCTTATTTTCTTTTTCCTTACTTTACTTTTTTTCGTCCTAATACTTCATACCTGGTAATTTCATTGGTCAGGAATCTATCAGTTCCTTACTGTGCATGGGGCTTCAATGGTAAAGAAGACCTAATCCTTGTTTTCAGGGAGCTTACAATGTAGTGGAGAGTATAGACAGATATGAGACAGACACACTATCAGCATTACATGCGTTAAGTGCTGTGATGGGGTAAGCACGGAGTCTGTGAAGCACAGTGGAAGGGCACCTACCCCAGTCGTAGGGGATGGGATCAAAGCAGACTTCCTAAAGAAGGTGATATTTAAGAGGAGACCTGAAGGATAAATGATAGTGAAGTGAAAGAGTATTAAATGTGGAGGATCAACGTGTACAAGGACCTAAAAGAAAAAGAGCCTGTTATGTTTGAAGTAGATGGGAGTCCTGGTACAAGGGTCAGGTTTTAAGTGGGTGAGGCATAAGAGGTAATCAGATCCAGATCATAAGAAGTTTGTAAAGTACATGTATGCGGTAGATTGAAAAGGCTACAAATTCTTCCCCTTTCTGTATGTATGTTTTTTGTAGTGTGACTTCAAAGACCTTCCCATCAAAAGGTCAACTTTTGTTTCTCTACCCTTTGAATTTGGGCTTGACTATGTAAGTTCTTTGGCTACTGGGATGACCTAAGCAGAGGCTTGAAAAGTACTGGTATACTGGAGCTTACTTTCCTTCTCCTGAGAACTCTGACTACCATACATGAATGATGATCCTAAGCACTCCCGTTGGATGATGAGAGACACTTGGTTGAGTCTTTACCATCTCCCAGCTAATGCTGAGCCAACCTTTAGACATGGGTGTGAGGTCATCTTGGTCTCAGCAGAGCCCCTAGCTAATTACCACAGAGACCAGCTGAGCTTGCCCAGACCAGAAGAACTGCCCAGCCAACCCAAAGAGTCATGAGAAATAAAGTTTGTTGTTTTAAGTTACTAATTTAGGGGGTACTTTGACAAAGCAAAAGCTAGCCAACACAGGTATGATGTTTAGGTTTTATCAATAATGGCAGTTAGGAAGTCAAGTGAGAAATCATAAGTGAGGGAGTGACATGTAGAAATTTGCATGGTATGAAGATCCCACTGGCCTCAAGGAGCAGAATGATTTGCAGGATGATGACTCTAGAAACTGAAAGAACAATAGAGAAGTAATTGCAGCTGTTTGGGGAAAAGATTATAGTGGCCTGGCCCAGGATATTGGGGGTGGAGAGAAGTGAATGGTTTTAGTAGTTATTTGTGTGGTAGACTCACAAATTGGTTACATTGGATTTGGAGATGGTGGTGATGGAAAAGGGTAAGTTGTGGGTGACCCACTGATTTACAGCATCTGTTTCTGGCAGTTGAGTGGATTATGGTGCCATTCATTGGGAAGACTGGAGTAGGGACCAGCTTTGGAGGCGAATCTGATCAGTCTATTTTGGGACATGGTGAGTCTGAAGTGCCTGGGGACAGCCAAGGAGAGATTCTAGTAAGCAGAGGAGAGAAACAGATAAGGAGAGTTCTAGGGAGGGATCTGGGTTAGAGATGCTGATTTGGAAGTGATGAATATGTGTTGATAATATAAGCTCCCTAGGGGAAGGTGGTAGGTTATCAGGAAGAAGAATGAGAATGGAACCCTAAGGAAAACTGATTTGTAAGTGGTGGTCAGGGAAGGAAAGCCTAGAAAAGAGGATGAGGAGTAGTTAGAGGAGTAGGAAGCCTTTATAGTTAGTTTCTTTTTAGTTAATTCTTTAGATAAAGTGTCACAGATAATGAGAGAAGTTTCGGGAGTCAATATGGTTGACTTCTCTTGTCAGGACTGACCCTGCCTTTTCAAATGCTCTCTAGACACACTCACATAAGGTCCTGCTACTACTTCACATTCAGTAAACCCAAAGCCAAATTAAGTCTTCCCCAGACCAGAACCAACTCATCCCCCCACCTTGGTGCTCCCTCTTTCTGTTCATGGCACCCCATCCTCAGAATTATCTTTGCCTACTCTCCCCTAATCTGTATATATTTAATCAGTTGTCAAGTTCTGTAAATTATACCTCTGCAGTCTCTTGTGTCCATCCCCTTTTTTACATTGCCCAAATTACCACTGAGGTTTAATCCCACACTACTTCTCATCCATCCTCTTATAACAGCCTCCTAACTGTACCATTTCCTGATTTCCCATTCCAGTTTCCCTAAGAAGTCATTTCTAATATTGGCATTCCCCTACTCAAAAACTTTAATAATTTGTGGAATTAAATCTAAACTCTTTGCCCTAAGCACTTAAAATCTTCCAGAGTATGGTCTTATTCTACTCTTCCAAATAAACATACTTCAACAAAAACCAGACCACTCAAACCTTAATGTACCCTGGGCTTTCCTAACTCTATACTTTTGTTCACACTTTACTTTCAGTCTAGTGTGCTATTCCCTTCCCTTTCATTTTTGTCAAAATACCGTCTGTATATCAAGGACTATGTCAAAAACCACCTTTTCTGGGACACCTAGGTGGCTCAGTTGGTTGAGCAGCTGCCTTCAGCTCAGGTCATGATCCCAGCGGCCTGGGATCGAGTCCCACATCGGGCTCCTTGCTCTGCGGGGAGCCTGCTTCTCCCTCTGCCTCTGCCTGTGCTTGCTTGCTCGCTCTCCCTCTCTCTCTGACAAATAAATTTAAAAAAAAAACAAACCACACCTTTTCTGTTGAGCCTCTCTTGATCTTCGCTAATAGTTGTGATCTTGTCTGTCTACCTCCCTTCCTTCCTCCCTTCCTTTTCTCTACCAATATTGGAACCCACTAGTTGGAGTTAAGTTGCAGAAAACTGAGGTCAGTCTAGCTATTTCAAGTAGAAATGCTTTTAGTGTAGAGATTGGGTGTTCCTAATTGTTGGGAGGTTAAAGAAACAGCATGTAGGCTGGGCCTGCAGGAACAACAAAGGGAACAGCTCCCCTGAACTGACCCACCAAAGAAGCAGGTGGAACTAGCCCATCACTTCCAGCTGCTTCTCAGTACTTACAAAGCTAATATGGTACAGCAGAATACTGCTCAGAAAAACCCAACATTTCCAGCAGAAAAAAGAACAGCAGAAACAACAGGAATGAGGCCTTCACCACACTTCCTCCTTCAAATATCCCATGAGTACATCTAATTGGTAGAGCCAAATTCAAATGTAGAACCTGTATGCAGAGAAATCTGGGAAATGTAGTTTTTAGCGATCCAGTCTCTGCAGTACAGAAGACCACTTAGAGGTTGGAATGGGATGAGCCTGGATGGGATGAGATGGAATGAGTCCATCTTTTCTTCCATAGTCACTTACTGTGAATCACGAGCTGTTATATTTGTAATGGTTTTCACACTAACCTTGGAATGCTACTGAATTTTCAAGACTGCTAGAGCAGGAAATGTGTATAAGTAATTCCTCCCTCCCCAGTAAATACACAAGAGGGTAAGAACTAAACAACTATTTGCTAAATGAGTAAAATTTAGTCATCTTGCCAAGAGTAGATTTAATACTTGGATATAAGGGAGAACCTTTTAATATTAACCCAAGACAATATAAGGTAGTAATTAGAAGGGAGAATTAAAAACTCCAGGAGAAAATTCAGGTTTTTTAATGTAAAAAAATAGAAATTTAACTGAGCATCCATTATACCGTATGTTAACTAACTGGAATCTAGATGAAAACTTAAGGAAAAAAAGAGAAACCTGCTGTAAATAACTCCTTCCCAACATTGAAGAGAGCCTGTAAATGGTTCTGGTGTCATTGAATATGAGGAAGTGTCCCATGAGGGAGATGCAGTTGCCATTGAACACGATGTTTAGAATGAGAAGATTCAGGACAGTAAATGGAATTGAGACCTAAACATTTGTGTCTGATTATTATGCATATGACCTGCTGTGGTGATTAAGATACAAAAGCAGAGAAGCAAAAAGGTTGTTATAAAATATGTGCAATGGGAAATAAGAGGACCTTTCATGCCATAGATGGCAAAGGTGATCGACTTGACTTCATGGCTATTGACATATTTATGAGAATGCAAGGATTCCAATAATAAGTTGCAGTCAGAGTTTGAAGGCTATCTTGTTATATTAAGGTACAGCAAATAAGATGAATTGCATTAGAAGTCTTTCCTTTATCTAAGGGGCTCACTTAAGGGATACTTGCATGTTGTGCAGAGGTAGCAAACAGGAGTCTGTAGGAAGAATGGTTAACTCTGGTTGTAACTTAACTCTGGTTGTAACTTGTCATGTGACCTTAGATATGTCTCTTAGTTGGCAGCCAATGGCTTTAGGCTTTAGACTCCTGTCTAATCTGTCTGTCTATCTGTCATCTTTTCATTCCCCAAAGTTACTGTCCTCTGGAGTTAGAGATCAGGCTATGCCCGAGGTTCTAAACTTCCGTGTGTATTAGAATCACCTGGAGGGCTTGTTGAAAAATAGCTGAGCTTCACCCAACTCCAGAAATTTATATTTCTTTTCTTTTCTTTTTTTTTAAGAGAGAGAGAGAGGCGGAGGAAGGGGCAGGGAGAATCTCAAGCAGACTCCCCAATGAGCACAGAGCCCAACAGGTAACTCGATCCCACAACCCTAAGATCATGACCTGAGCCATCATCAAGAGTCAGATGTTCAACCAGCTGAGCCACCCAGGAGCTCCTGGCTTCCCCAGTTTTCTTTTTTTTTTTTTTTAAGATTTTATTTATTTATTTGAGAGAGAGGCAGTGAGAGAGCATGAGCGAGGAGAAGGTCAGAGGGAGAAGCAGACTCCCCGTGGAGCTGGGAGCCTGATGCGGGACTCGATCCCGGGTCTCAGGGATCATGACCTGAGCCGAAGGCAGTCGTCCAACCAACTGAGCCACCCAGGCGTCCCTGGCTTCCCCAGTTTTTAAGATAAAATTTAAACTCCTTATTTTAGAACAGAAAGGTCTTCGTATTTTGACCCTCAGCTATCATCTCTGATCTTGTGATGGACACTCTTCCCTCAAGCCGTAGCACCTGTAGATTTTACAAAAACACTTTTCTGTGTGAAATGCATATACCGCCACTGATGTTCGTCTAGCACATTTCTGCTCATACTTTAGAATTCAGCTCAAGTACATTTTGATTTATATGTACTACCTCCTGGTTCCAGCAGCATCCTGATCACAGCCATGGGCTAATGAGTTTATCTTTTCTTCTTTTTTTTTTTTTAACCCTACTAGATGCTAAAGTACTTGAACTCCTTATTAGTAGGTGTAGCATGGGGCCTGGGAATCTGCAGGCTCACAAGCTCCTTGGGGGATTCTGCAGGCTCAAACCTCAGTTTGAAGTGGTTTCTAAGATCTGCTTCAACTCTGAAATATCAAACCTTTTTCATCTTGCATTTTAACTGGTGTTGTGGAGGGGGCGGAAAAGCTTTTGGGTGGCTGATTGAAAAAAAAAAGCATATGTAATCTTTAGTATAATAAGTAAGGTAACTTATTATACTGAAATACAGGGTAAGGTAGATAAGTAGAAATAAGATAAATACCCTTATTTAAGAGTGTTTCCTTAATGTGTTCAACTTTTTATTTATTAATTCTAAGACTATTGTTGGGGGCTAGCTATGTGCCAGATACGGTTCTAGTCATTTCGAGTGCATCAATGAACAAAACAGGCAACAGTCCCTACCCTCAAAAGAGCTCGCATTGAGAGGCGATAAACAAATAAGTAAATCACGGAGCATTTTAGAGGGTGATAAGGACTATGGAGAAAATGGAAAGGGGGGCGCTTTCTTTAATTTTGTCAGGACATAGTAATAAGTTACTAGAGATAATAGTTTATTTAATTTAAGCTATTTAAATAAGCTATACTTTAAAAGGCAGACTTTAACCTGTACCCAATCAGAAGAGAGCTGAAGATTTGCAAAATTCAAGTCTGGTTTCCTTTTATAAAATGGACAATGACCAGCTTTCCCATTTTTGTCCTTGGGAGAGAAATAATTTAGGGAATCGATTCCAAGAAGACCTCGGGATATGTTTACATTATAAAAAATGTTTTATTACTGTAAAGAGAAAGGGAAAAAGAATTGAGCCACAAACTAGTAAAGAGAAGTTTGTGTTTATACTAATCTACGAGACTGATTTAATTCTGTTACTAAAAAAACCTTTATTCCAAAACCTCTTTTCTTACCTCCCTCACTTCCCTATTTTAAATTTTTGTTTGTTTTCTTATCCCCCTCACTTTCCCATTTTAAGTTCTCGTGTGTTTGGATTTTCATATTTAGGTAAAAAACATTGGTCCTTTCAGGAGTATAGGAAAGCCTCATCCCCTGTATGAGGAAGCACAGGACTTTAGCTTTCCTTCCCTGTCAGGGGTGCTCAGAAGAAAAAGGAACAGGCTGTTTCTGTGGGGAAAATCTCTTATCCATCTTGACTCTCAAATAACTTAATCAAAAGAGTTAACGTTTCACTGTAAACAGTCTTAAAAGTCAAATTAACGTCACCTGCAGAGTTCGCTAAAAGAGTGATGAGCATTGTTTCCCACAGCAGTTGAAACTGTTTGCAAAGTCCTCCCACAATGAAAGACTTTTCCTGCTCTCCTCAAATACTAGAACTGTGTGGTAAGTCTGATGACTGTCAGTTCCTGTGGGGTGTTTACACAAAGGTACTTTTAAATGAAGAGTCATTTTTAGAGCAATTAGAACAGAGGCTAGACAGAGATTGGCTAGCTCAGGGGCCTGGCAGGTCGGGGTTAAGGTTTATTGACAGGACAGGGTCAGGCCTCTGCTCCGCCGCCATTGCCCCTCATACCTGCCCTCCGGATACACCCGAGACCTCCGCAGGCCTTGGCTCCCTGCCACAGGCCAAGCCCCCCTGCAGAGTGTGGGGGAAGAGAAAAAAGAAAGGAGGAAGAGAAGAGGGAAGTTCTGCCGAAACATGACAGTTTGGTATTAAAATGCAAGTTTGGAAGCGATGTGTATGTTTTTGGGGCCCAGATGTTGCGTCCCATGAGGGAGGAGAAATTTTTAAACATACAAAGCATTGTCTGTTCTTTCAGCTTTGTAGTTCGCAGTTATTGCATCCCGAAGAAAGAAACTGCCCGGCCAAAGTAGTCTTTTCATTTCATTTTTCAGTTTTGAGTTACAGGTTCCTGGCAAGCTCCCTGACCACTACTGTTACCTGGTGGCGCCTATAGTTCATCAAATTTAGACACGCAGACTACCTGGATCCAGGCCCAGTGAACTGTTGTGACTGATAAACGTGATCCCACCCTGCCCCCACCCAAGCGCCTGCTATTCCCTTTAAGGGAATCTAAGACTTTGAGTCCCTGCGTCCCCCAGGGAGCTTGAGAAAAATGTGTTCCCGTATTCTGGGATTCGAGTTTGCCCTGTGGTTCTCCGTGCTGCCTTTCTGCTTGCCCAGAGGCTGGTGAACATCCCAGCCGTGCCCCCCCACCCCTCCTCTGATGTTGATAATTAATGCAGGGAAAATTTTTTTGTTTTTAATAAAAACAAGCGAAGACATCTATCAGTACCCACAGTCAAGGCAGAATTTGTTTGACATCTTGTGATTGCTGCTTACAAAAAGAATGACAGCAGTTATTAAACAAATACAAAAAGATGTTGTTTATTGGTAGTTTTCAGATATCCTAAGAATATTCTTATAACATCACCGCCTTTGCTTGCATGAGTAGAAAATTGTAGAATGAACAGAATCATTAATTCTTAAAATCTGGGATGTATTAGATTTAGAGTAGTAATGAAAATTCACATATTAAGCAAATGGATTATTTTTAGCTGTGTCATATACTAGGGGCTTTTCCTTTCATTAGACCATATTTCAAACATTTGTTTTTATGATTGCAGGGGGAGTATTAGTATTCAATGTAATTAAACTTAATTGCATTTCCTATGTGAATTATTTTTAGTCTCTTTAAAATGCATTTATTATTCTTTTTTTCTATACTAGCTATTCCTGTAGGTAGGCCTTGATAAAAGGTTATGGAAAAATTGTCTTTTTGCTTGGAAACAGAAGTCATGAATTTGATTGAAATTTAATTTAGAAGTTTTTAAGTGAAACTTTGGAATATAGTCAAATAGGAAAAGCATGAAACTGTTCAGCATCTAAGGTTTTGGTTCTTACGTTATATTCCTGTGATAGGAGAAAAATAATTAATCTCTCTCTGGCCTAAGTTATCGTATTTGGGAAGTGTTACAATAATTTTAGTCCCTGACCTAATCAGATGATGTGGAAGCATCAGATCATGTATTTCTATAGTCGCTCGGTGAGGGTGGGGTTTGCTGGGAAGGGAGGAGGAAACTTCTTGGGGTGTGATTATAGTCTGTTATCTTGATAGATATTTGGTTACACAGGTGTATACATTTGTCAGAACTCATCAAATGATATGTTTAAGATTTGTGCCTGTCATAGTATGTAAATTTTACTTCAAAATGCAAAAAAAAAAAAAAAAAAAGGACCTCTAAATACATATTGACATTGGGTTAATAATGTTGAAATTTGGGGGAAGGGGTTACTAAGCTTTAAAACTTACTTTGGAATACACTCCCTGCCACAGAAAGATGAATGATGGAATGTTTAGAAGAGTGATAAAGCGTAAATATAGTTAAAATGTTAATGGTAGAATCTAGGTAGTATAATTGTTTACCTTAAAATTCTTTGAACATTTTTATGTTTGAAAATTTTCCTAAAATGTTGGTGGGGGAGGAATGAAGGTACTGGTTTTTGCTCAGTAAAGGATCTGTGTACCTTTATATTTAATTCTAATCCCCTCCCCCATTCACAATCAGACCACTTGGATTAATACCAAAATTGGGGAGGGGTGTGAATATAGCCATTTCGATAAATAGAAAAATGTGCCCACCTCATACTTTCTCCAGTTACCTTTATGAAAGGCCATTACCAAGCATGGAAGCCAAGGGTGTCCTTACAAACAAGAAGAGCTCTGAGAATCCAGACCATGCAGCCCAACCAGTGACCTCTCTGGGCAGATAGGAATTGGCCTCCAGAACCCTAACCAGGGGAAGGACATGACCTCCTGACATACAATCTTCACCAGTGGCAAGCAGGTGACTCTCCTGCTATATACCTTAGAGCAAGACCCTCTCAAATGAAAATGGGCTTTCAGTTTCAGCCAAATCCCAGGGATTTGGCCAAGAACACCTTTGTTCCATCAGAATGCCAGACTATTTCTTACATCCTGATAGAGCCCACTTTTTAAAGATATCTTATATGGGCCTCTGGTAATACTTATGTTGTGCGTGTACGTGTGTTTTTATCTTGAAGGGTCAAAAGAGTGAATTGATTCTGGTGGAATTTGAACCAAACTTTTAAAAGCTAATGATAATATTTTTTAAGGTTTTTTTTTTTTTTTTTAAGATTTTATTTATTTGTCAGAGAGAGAGAGAGAGAGCGAGTGAGCACATGCAGAGTGGCAGGCAGAGGCAGAGGGAGAAGCAGGCTCCCTGCCGAGCAAGGAGCCCGATGTGAGACTCGATCCCAGGATGCCGGGATCATGACCTGAGCCGAAGGCAGCCGCTTAACCAACTGAGACACCCAGGCGTCCCAAAGCTAATGATATTATATTTTTTAATGTGGCTGTGTTGCTCAGTTGGTGTTCGAGCAGTAAACTAGACAGGCAAGACTTGGGAGGCTCAAAGATCTCACCTATTTCAGAGTCTCAAAGTGAACTCTGGCCAACTAATTTGTCTCCATTCTTTGATTTTCTCACTTGGAAAGTGAGAAGTGAAATCTGACACAAAATGCCCAGTCAGTGATCCTCAAACCCTAATGTTTATAAGAATCATTTATGTAAGAAACTTCAGTATGTGTAGAAATCATTTAGTTTGTTAAAAGTGAGATTCCAGGGGCTCCTGGGTGGCTCAGTGGGTTAAAGCCTCTGCATTCGGCTCAGGTCATGATCCCAGGGTCCTGGGATTGAGCCCCGCATCAGGCTCTCTGCTCAGCGGGGAGCCTGCTTCCTCCCTCTCTCTCTGCCTGCTTCTCTGCCTACTTGTGCTCTCTGTCAAATAAATAAATAAAATCTTTAAAAAACAAAAATGAGATTCCAGCTTCCATACCTGGGTTTTCTGAATCAATAGTTCAGGGACAGAGCTCAGAAATCTGCATTTTAATAAACACCCAATGTGATACTGATGCAATTATTAGACCATATGAGAATCGGTATAGACATGTTTTGATGGATCTTAAGTTAACTAATAGAATCTTATGGATTTTTTTTAGCTTTTTCTTGGGAAAAATTTTAAGCATACACTAAATTAGGGAGAATAATGTAATGTACTTCCATGGACCCATTACCCAACCACAACAATTGTGATTCATTTCTATATTCATCTACTCCTCCACAGATTGTATATCATTACATTAATAAATATTTTAGCAGGCACCTCTAAAATATTAAAATATAAGGACTCTAGAAATATATCATTAAATATTATAAAATTTGAGACTTCTTTAGTATCAAATATGTGAGTGTCTACATTTCCTTGATTGTCTCTCTCTCTTTTTTTTTTTTTACGATTGATTTGCTGAAATCAGGAACCAAACACAGTCCACACATTGCATTTGATTGATGTGTCTCTTTAATCTTTTAATCTATAGGTTCCCCCTCTCTCTTTTTCCCCACCTTGTGATTTATTCGTTGAAGAAAACAGTACATTTGTTTTGTAGATTTTCTCAGTCTAGATTTTCTGATTGGATCCCTATGCTGTCATTTACCATTTTTCTTTCCCTGTATTTCCTATAAACTCCATCACTTCCATCATGGAGTTTGACCAGATTAAAGTTCAGTTTGGGGGCAAGAATACATCATAGGTGGTATCAAATGCTACCATCAGGAGGCACATGCTTTGTTGTCTCTCTTTTGTCCTACTAGTGGCCATTGCTGAGATCCATTATTTCCCGGGGAAAACTACATTTTTTAACTTAGTAAGTAGCTCATGGAAGAACCTTCTCCCTCTCATCTTGGATTTTTCATTTTCTAGGTTAGGCTTTTAAAGTGTTCCCAGTGAACCCATAGCTGCCTACTAAAACACTGATGTCAAAAGCAGTAAGGCTTTCTTGCAATCACATATTAGTCTCATTTTCACGATGTGTAGTAATCTGTAAAATGTGTCCTAGTGCCTACAACATTTATTTCCATTTCTGAGACATGTTTATCTTTATTTTTTCTTTTTCTTTTTTTTATTAACATATAATGTATTATTAGCCCCAGGGGTACAGGTCTGTGAATCATCGGGCTTACACTTCACAGCACTCACCACAGCACATACCCTCCCCAGTGTCCATAACCCCACCACCCTCTCCCTACCCACCCCCCAGCAACCCTCAGTTTGTTTCCTGGGGTTAAGAGTCTCTTATGGTTTGTCTCCCTCACGATCCCATCTTGTTTCAGTTTTTCCTTCCCTACCCCCAAACCACCCCTCCCTGCCTCTCAAATTCCTCTCAAATCATATGATCAGAGAGATCATATGATAATTATCTTTCTCTGATTTATTTCATCTGAGACATGTTCATCTTAATGACTAGATGAGCACACAATTGAATGAACAGTTTGGGGCTCTGTAATGAAACCACAGTTGCAGGCAGGGTGACCTGGCCTAAGTTCAAGTGAGTCAGAGCCACCAATTCTGAACCTGCATCCCATCCTGGGGCAGAGGAGATGCTTCTTAATCCTTGTATTTATCTATTTTGTCCTGAAAGCAAGCGTGAGATTTCTGGATCAGGGTAATTTTACTCATAGCAATAAGTGGTTACTTACATCCTAGTGTTCTCCTTCCAAGCAATGTGAAGAATGCCGAGATCATTCCAGGGTTCATTCCTTCACTCAACAAACATACTGATTGTCGGCTCTCTGCCTGGCACAGGGCCAGCACTGGGGCAGCTCTAAACACTAGAGAACTCCCAACCTGACACACAGAACTACATATCTCTGAGTCTATGATTAGCCGTCAGATGTCATCTTGTACTTACAGATAATATATATGGATGGGTATGTATGGATGTGTATATATGTATATTTGATTTTATATATATAATTTTGTACATATATAGGCACATATATATGTGTGTATTTGATTTTTCCTTCTGACTTACATTATGCTTTTCAAAAAGTCAGTTTCTTCCCTTTTAATTTATCTACGTATGTCATTTGTGGTAAGTTTGCATGAGGTTTTCTCATTTCCAGCTTTTCAGGTAGTGAGTGAAGTAACGTATTTTATGCCCACCGTGGACAGTTTGCTTATGTGGATTGAGCCTGAGCCGGCTTAAGATTCTCTCTCTCCCTTTCCCCTCCCTGTGCTTGCACACCCTCTCTCTCCCTCTAAAAAACAAACAAACAAACAAACAAACAAACAAAACTGAAGGCATGATGGTAAATCAGTTTCTTAGGGGTGAAGAGGGAAGGACTGGGGTTGTTTTTAAATGCCTGTTATAGATACAAATTCACTTCAATAATTTAAGAACATTCAAAACATATTCTAACTTGATTCTTGAATTTCTCATAAACTTATCATGATTGGTATTTACTTCAGTCATGCATTTATTGTTAAAGGAGCTCTATAAGCCATTCTTCATCTTCTAAAGACAGCACAGCCTGAACAAAGACGGAAAATAGAAGAATAAGAATTCAGCAGGAAGTGTGTGGTCAAACCATAGCAAACCAGGAGAAGCTCAGTAAACTCTACAGAGAATGTGTCACCTTTAAAAGTATAGTTTACTGGGGGGCCTGGCTGGCTCAGTTGGAAGAGCATGCGACCTTTTTTGTTGTTGTTGTTGTTAAGAGTGTGGAGGGTGGGGACAGAAGGGGCAGAGGGAGAAGGAGAGAATCTTAAGCAGGCTCCACACCCGTATGGAGCCTGATGCAGGGCTCAGTCTCATGACCGTGAGATCATGACCTGAAGAGTCGGACACTTAACAGACGGGGCATTCCAGGCACTCAGAGCATACAGCTCTTGATATCAGGGTCATGAATGTGAGCCCCACATTGGTGGAGAGATTGCTGAAATAAAAACTTAAAAATAAATAAACAAAAGTACAGTTTACTGTTGCTGATAATTATAAATGTACTCATTTATTCACTTTTATTTTTTTAAAGATTTTATTTATTTATTTGATAGAGATCACAAGTAGGCAGAGAGGCAGGCAGAGAGAGAGAGAGGAGGAAGCAGACTCCCTGCCGAGCAGAGACCCCGATGCGGGGCTCGATCCCAGGATCCTAGGATCATGACCTGAGCCAAAGGCAGAGGCTTTAACCCACTGAGCCACCCAGGCGCCCCTCATTTATTCACTTTTAAAATATATTTAAGTTTTGTGGAAAATATACCTAAAAATCCTTGAACTGTAAAAACTCCAAGAGCTTCTTTTAAATCCTGCCCGTTTGTAAAATCTAAGCACAAACTTGCATAGGAGAAGCTGTTTATATTACAGTAAAGCAGCAATAGGGATGATGTTTTCTGGTTTCTGAGTCTGCTATAGTATGGGCATTTATGGCAAACATTTTCCAAAATAGCAAGTGAATGAAAAAACGATAGCCCACAGAAATAACCTCTTCAAACTCATGAACCCCAGCTTAGTTCATTATTAAGCCTACATTAAAAAAAAAACAAAACATATTGCAGAGATGGAAATGGGCTAAAGCAGGCAAGAAGTAAGGGGATCTAAAGATGTGTGACACAGTATTGCTGTCACATTATAGGAGGCATATCCTGGACAAGACCCATCTGCATTCTTAACCCATGAACCCTGGCCCCAGCCTTCAGCATTCCCAGTTCAAATCCTTAATATGCTTCTGGTTTTGTAATACAGTCATAAGAAGTAGTAATCTACTCATCAATTACCCTTCTGTCTTTTATCTTAAATTGGAGACACTGAAGTAACATCGTTAGCAAGAAATATTGTTTCTTAATAAGACCTTTCATTTATCTTTCTCTTGTATTTAAAAATGAAAATATCCCTATATTTTCCGTATATCCTGGCTGGCTCAGTCAACAGAGCATGTGACTCTTGATCTTGGGGTTGTGAGTTTGAGCCCCATGTTGGGTGTGGTAAAATCTTTTAGAAAATAATAAAAAAAATAGAAATGAAAATATATTTAACTTCCCCAAATATTTAATTATATGTGATCCATTTGTTAAGAGATGTCTTAATTTCACAATCACACACCCACATATATGTGTATGTATATATATGTATATGTCATATATCAAAAAAATCTTCCTCTTGCTTAGTGTCAAGAAGTTGTTTGAAGGAGTAAATACTGAGTGACAACTTAGAAATATTTTATCTTAAGGGCTTACCATTTTCAAAAATTTGTAATTTAGAAATATTTCACTGGAAGGAGAGACTAAGACATTGATAGTCATCTCTTCCTTCCCTAGAGCTTCATATTTATGAAACAGATTATTAACAAAGGTGTAAGTAAAATAATTGAAAGGTCCACTGGCCCCAAAATATCTCCCTTCCATACTGTTTGGAACTTAAAATTTCCAGCTGTTAGAATCATTCCTTTGGATTAAGGGGATTTCCACATAAAGCCTTAGTTTAATAGGGGTTATCATTCCTGTTTTCTGCTAAGGATGGATAATAAGGAATGAGTTGGTATGTTTTTAATAGTTTTGGTGAAAGGGTAGAGAGGAGTGTAAGGGTGCTTGGTGGGAGATAAGGGAGACACTCCAACCAAGAGGACTTTAGGCTGTGGGAAAGGCAAAGCCCCTACTTCGTAATTAGGAAATGTCTACTTAGGCAGGAGTCATATTTAAAACTGATAGTACTGTAGTCATCTAAGTTGTAGAATGGATATAAATAGACTATGTCATTCACGAATGCTTCTGTCTCTTTTTTAACATAATGCCAGTATGTGTGCAGAATAATTTGGCACCTTCACTTCCTCCACAGTCTAGAAGTAGAGTCCAGAAAACAGCCGAGTTGAATTCTCAGATGGGTTTTTGGCAAGAACACAAGGTGGCTTTATACAGTTTGTCTCCGATGTTTTTCACTGAGTGTCTGAAAGAAAAGGGAGGATTTGTGGACTCGATTAAAACAAGGAAGTATCCCAGTGACTTAAAGAGGCAACTTGTGGAATTTGAGTTCTCAAATAAAAGCCCTCCCTCCTTGACTTTTCAGCCATGGGAATAACCAGTTGCTTCATTGTGTGTTTTGTCAAAGTGCCGCAGCCATTTGGCCGGCCTGATGGTTACCTGCTGCCTCTTTTTCTAGCCTCTGTGTCCTTTGTTGTTGCCCGGCTGGTCAAACATATGTACTGGGGCCCTAGGGCACCAAGCATGCCCTCGGGGAGCTAAGTGCTGCCAGATGTGGGGAGCAAGGGTTGATTCACATGGCCATAATTTCCAATAGCTAATTTTACCTGTTTTCTTTCGGTTTTGGGTTTCTTTCCTAAAGAAAAATCCATTTGGAATTGGGTTTTACCCCCCTTTAAATTGCAGTCTTGTTAAACTCTAATCTTCCAGCCCCGCCCACCTCCAAAATGAAAGTGTGAGAAGGATGGAGAAGATATGTGATATTAAGCCTAGGTGATTAGTGTTTTTACTTTATGATAAAAATAGATAAAATGTTTCTGTTTTACTGGACTCTAACCAGTATTTTGACTTCAAAGTGAAGTGAAGTTTCCTTGACATAATCTTTCATATAGAAACCACTTACATAGAAGTATATAAATTTTACACCTGAATGTTTTATTTTAAATTTTTTTTCATTTTTTAAAAAATTTTTAATTTTTTTATTTTTTATAAACATATAATGAATTTTTATCCCCAGGGATACAGGTCTGTGAATCGCCAGGTTTACACAGTTCACAGCACTAACCATAGCACATACCCTCCCCAATGTCCATTACCCCACCCTCCCCTCTCCCGACCGCCCTCCCCCCAGCAACCCTCAGTTTGTTTTGTGAGATTAAGAGTCACTTATGGTTTTTGTCTCCCTCCCCATCCCATCTTGTTTCTTTTCTTCTTTTCCTACCCCCCCAACCCCCCATGTTGCATCTCCACTTCCTCATATCAGGGAGATCATATGATAGTTGTCTGTCTCTGATTGACTTATTTCACTAAGCATGATACCCTCTAGTTCCATCCACGTTGTTGCAATTGGCAAGATTTCATTTCTTTTGATGGCTGCATAGTATTCCATTGTGTATATATACCATATCTTCTTTATCCATTCATCTGTTGATGGATATCTAGGTTCTTTCCATAGTTTGGCTATTGTAGACATTGCTGCTATAAACATTTGGGTGCACGTGCCCCTTTGGATCACTACAGGTGATATTTAGGGTAAATATCTACACTACGGGTATCTTTAGGGTAAATACCCAGTAGTGCAATTGCTGGGTCATAGGATAGTTCTATTTTCAACTTTTTGAGGAATCTCCATGCTGTTTTCCAGAGCGGTTGCACCAGCTTGCATTCCCACCAAGAGTGTAGGAGGGTTCCCCTTTCTCCGCATCCTTGCCAGCATCTATCATTTCCTGACTTGTTAATTTTAGCCATTCTGACTGGTGTGAGGTGGTATCTCATTGTGGTTTTGATTTGTATTTCCCTGATGCCGTGTGATGTGGAGCACTGTTTCATGTGTCTGTTGGCCATCTGGATGTCTTCTTTGGAGACTTCACAGGGCTTCTTAAACAGAGAGGTGGCCTGGTATCAAGTGATCTTGAACCGGTCACAGGCTGGGTGAGCTCGGAGCGCGGCCAGAGGCGAGGAAGACGGGAGTGGCTGGGGCTTTTCTCTGAGGGCGCACTGAGGAGTGGGGCCCCGAAATCTCAGCTCCTCCCTTATTTTAATTTTTTAAACGATTTTTATTTATTTGATAGAGAGATTGAGAGAGAACACAAGCAGGGGGAGCATCAGGCAGAGGGAGAGGGAGAACCAGGCTTCCCCACTGAGCAGGGAGCCCAGTGCAGGGCTTAATCCCAGGACCCTGGGATCATGACCTTAGCCAAAGGCAGACGCTTAACTAATTGAGCCACCCAGGCGCCCCTACATCTGAATGTTTTAGATAGAAATTTTATCTAATTTCTGATTAAGAACTATGAATTTGGTTGTTCAAAGCTCTAGGTTTTTACTAGCTAATTCTTGAAAACTGGTTAAGTAAAGGGAAAGAATCAAGTCTTTAGCTTGATTTCATGTATGAACTGAACCTCAGGTTGACCAACTACTTTGATGAAAGAAAAGTTTTCTGTATTGGGGTATTCTTGCCAATGAAAGAAGAAGGACTGATAAAATATCACCACTTGGCAAACCCCTAATGAATTAATGCATCTAGGCACTGACCATAAATGGCTGCAAACATCACAAAAAGAGAAAGCTGTCAGAGCACACCACCGACCCATTAAATACTCTTACCAAAAAACCTGAACTTGAATCAAAATGCATTCCTACTTTTAGTATCAGTTGATAGGAAATATAAGAGACAGGGAAACATGTTAAATGACACCACTGAGGTACAACTAATGAATTCCAGAATGTGGAGATGCTAGGAACAAAGAAATTCTTTTCCTTAACAAATAAATTGCATGGAGGAAAAAGAGAGAGAGGAATTGATTAAAACACATATAAGAGGGGCACATGGGTGGCTCAGTGGGTTAAGCCTCTGTCTTCGGCTCAGGTCATGATCTTGGGGTCCTGGGATCGAGCCCCACGTTGGGCTCTCTGCTCAGCAGGGATTTCCCCCCCTCTCTCTGCCTGCCTCTCTGCCTACTTGTCATCTCTCTCTCTGTGAAATAAATAAATACTTTTTAAAAAATAAAACACACATAAGAGACATGTCAATCAAATGGATGGGTAGACCTTATTTGGATCTTATCTATCTATTTATTTATAGATTTATTTATTAGAGCACAAGCAAGCACAAGCAAGCACGCAGAGGGGCAAAGGGAGAGGGAGAGAGAAACTCCAGCGGACTCTTCGCTGAACTCATCGCTGAGCTCAGAACCCAACACAAGGGTCAATCCCAGGACCCCAAGGTCATGACCTAAATGGAAACTGAAGAGTCAGTCACTTAACCGACTGAGCCACTCCAGGGCCCCTGGATCCCATTTTAACCATTTGTTTAATCTAAAAAATTATGTAGGAGCGCCTGGGTGGCTCAGTGGGTTAAAGCCTCTGCCTTCGGCTCAGGTCATGATCCCAGGGTACTGGGATCGAGCCCTGCATCAGGCTCTCTGCTCTGCAGGGAGCCTGCTTCCCCCTCTCTCTCTCTGCCTGCTTCTCTGCCTACTTGTGACCTCTCTGTCAAATAAATAAATAAAATCTTAAAAAAAAAAGTGAGTCTTTAAAAAAATAAAATAAATAAAAAATATAAAATTATACATATAATTTTATACATATTTATATGTAATATATATAATTGTCATATAAATATGCCAAAAGGAGACTACCTGAAGACTGCCTAAATATTTGATGATATTAAGGAACTACTAAGGAATTAGGTCTGATAAGATTATATTCTTAAATCATTAAAGAGAGTTTTCATCATTTAGATACACATTCTTAAGTATTTGAGATGAAATGATATAATGTCTGGGATTGGCTTCCAGATAATTCTGTGGAAAGGGAGAATGGATATAGATAAAATGAGTTCAGCATGAATGGCTAATTGTTAAAGCTGGATAATGGGCATATGGGAGTTTGTTATACTAATGTCTACTTTTGTGGGTGTTTGAAATTTCTGTAAATAAGAACCTTAAAGAAAATAGGCTTAGGTTTGAAACCCACATCTGCCACTTAAAATTTTTGTGATCTTGGGCAAATCCCTGAAGCTCCATGAGTTTCAGGGATTTTTGCCTGTAAACTAAGTATATTTTCCCAGTTTACCTTACACATGTTGTTACACCATATTAAATATGTATGAAGTTACTTTGCAAATTGCTACATCATGTCAGCTGTGTTATTATTGTTGTTATTATACAGCTTTTGAAAGGATAGTTTTCCTGCTTGGAGAATTTGTAGCTCTTTCTGCTTCAGCAAGTAGTATAGTTGTCCCATGTGCATTATATCAATTAAAAAGCTCTGGAATAAGAATATAGTTACATGGTCATCAAGGGTATTTATTAACTAGTTTGAAGTAATAGAGTACTTACAAGAATTCATTTGAAAATTTTTCAAATATAAATTTCTCATAGCCTAGTCAATTTAATAGCATAGACAACTATGCTACTAATTTTTTCACTAAATAGTAAAAATTATTGCAGATTTTTAATTTTCCTTGATTAAAAATCTGCTTGAATTTCACATATTAATAAGTATTTCAAATTACTTGCATTATAATATACAGAAACCTGATTGTTACAATGCTTTCTCTCCTTTTGTTTGTTTTCTAGTTCTGACTTTATCCCTCTTTCTCCCTTTCTTCCTTCCTTATTTTTCTACCTTCTTCCCTCCTGTCCTTCTAGCACTTTATTGTGAAGTATAATGCATAGGGGAGAAACATGTGTAAAACAAATGTACAATTTAATTAGTGGTTATAAAGCAGACACCTGTGTAACTACTTGCCAGTTAAAAAAAAAAAAATCAAACATTGCCTGCACCCCAGAAGAACTCTGAATGCTTTTTCCAGCTCAGATCTCTTCCATCTCTTAGGTAATCACACTCTTGACTTTAATAATATTCACTTCTTTGCTTTCACTTATAGTTTTACCCCCATGTAAAATTCCTTAACAGTATGACTCAATTTTGCCTGATTTTGAACTTTATGTAAATAGACTCATACAGTAGGTACACTTTTTGGTGTGTCTGACTTCTTTGACTTATTTTACAGTTTAAAGATCCATCCATATTGTTGTCTGTAACTGTAGTTCATTCATTTTGGTTATTGTATAATCTTGTCATTTTACAAAATTGTCATAATTTATCCATTTATTGTTGATGGACATTTTAGTTATTTGCACTTTTTTCCATTACAGACATTCTTGTGCAGGTCTTTTGGTGCACCTCTATATGCATTTCTATTGTGTATATACCTAGGAGTGAACCAGCAACTTCATAGACAAACAGTTTTCCAAAGTGGTTATACCAATCAGCACTTTCTCCGGTAGAATGTGTTTCTGTTGCTCCACATTCTCATCTCTACTTGCATTTTCTTTTAAAATGCTTTCTTTTAAAATATTATTAGTAAAAACAACATGGGTAAAATAAGTTTACTGCCTATTACACATATGTACTTGTAATTTAAACATCTGGGTTTTGTTTGAGGAGTGTGTACGTGGGACAGGGGTGTGTAGGAGTATTCAGAGTACCTAAACTCTTTCTGGTTATTAATGTCTACTTGCTAAATTACACCCTCCTTCCTAACTACTACTCTGAAGACCAGAAAAAAAATAATACAGCCTCTGAGAAGGAAAGAGGTGCCCCTGGCTGGCTCAGTTAGTAGAGCGTGCAACTCTTGATCTCTGGGTCATGAGTTCAAGCTCCACGATGAGCCTTAGAGCTTACTTTAAAAAAAGAGCATTTTTGTAACTTTTCATTCGTAGTGATATTATAAACCTATATTGAGTGATAACTTATTGATTGCTATGGGCCAGGTGCTGTACTAATAAGTACTAATAAGTACTTAAGACATAAGAACTTACTTAATCCTTATAACGATTTTTCCCTTTTTTTTTTAAAGATTTTATTTATTTATTTGACAGAGATCACAGTAGGCAGAGAGGCAGGCAGAGAGAGAGAGGAAGCAGGCTCCCCGCTGAGCAGAGAGCCCAACGTGGGGCTCGATCTCAAGACCCTGAGATCATGACCTGAGCCGAAGGCAGAGGCTTAACCCACTGAGCCACCCAGGTGCCCCCGGTTTTTCCCATTTTTTAACAAATGAAGAAACCGAGGCACCAATGGTCAAATAACTTGCTGAAAGTTGAGAGGTGGTGAATCTTAGAGCTGGAACTGAAGCTAGACAGCCCAGTTCCCCTGGCTCTGATTTAGAAACAATTATTAACTAGACCTCCTACCCCTGTTGGTGAACTTTGGATACAGTGACATAGTCCCCCAGCACCACCATGTTTCACTGTCAGGGTGGCTGTCCTGAGGCTTGGGGTGTTCATTCTGGGACTGAGGAATAGGTAAAGGGGTTGATTGAACTTCTTGTTTCCTTTCACTTGCTCTAGAAGTTGGAAGCTGATGCAACATGAGAATCCTGACCTGGTGCAGGTACAGGCTTTATGGGAAGGGATGACACTTGGCCTTCTCTTTTCTCTAGTGTTTTCAGGGCCACTCAAGCCTCCGTCCGCTTTCTGGCTGGGGCTTGAATGGGAGGTAGGAGGCTGTAGAGTAGAGTGTTTCCTTTCCCTAATTGTCCACCAACGTGAAACACATCGTTCTTTAGAACAACTGCTTTGTAAATGGCAGCAACATACCCAGGCTAGCTCAGAAAACCCATAATGTAGCTAAAATAGTAGGTGTCTTGCAGCTGAATTGTTTCTAGCTTTTTGTTTTCATTGCAGATGTGTAGTATTTCAGTTACATTAGAGGCAAAGGCATAGCCTGGGAACTTAGCCCCATGGTTTATGTAGGAAAATGCTTCCCAAACAGCAAAGACCACATATTTATCTTGGTGTAGAACTAACTTTATCCATAGTATAAATCAACTACCTGAATACTGTGCTTCAAGAAAACTGTACAATATGCATTTTTAATAGTAAAGTGAAAATCATATCTACTAAGACAGGGAATCATTTTCTATGGACACACGGTCACTGGGACCAAATTTTAATTAGCTAAGATGGCTTAAAAATTCTAGCCATACAAAGAAACGCATCTGTTTTCCATTTGTCGTACGTGGACTTTTATTTACCAACCTACTTAAGACATTGAAAAATATTCATGTAGCTTCCTGAGCCACTTGTAGATCTTCAGGTTTGTGTGGCAAAAGGAATGATAATTAATAATCTGCTTCAGGCTACAGGCTAGAATAATTCAAAAGGAAATGTGCATTACTAATACAGCAGAGCTCATAAATTCTCAGTGTCAGTTTGCCACTTGTGGCTAAAAATTGCAGTCAGGCTGCTTGGCTAGAGGCAAAATGACTAGAGTTCCATAATATTTATGAGGTCTAAAGTTAGCAATCACCAAGCCCAAATATTGCTAGTCTTTCAGATTACTCAGTGAATTCAGCATCATCTAGTCATGGCAGTGGAGTCGAGAGCAGGGTGGATTTGGTAATGATGAAACAGTAGTTATAAGTCTAAATTCTGTCCGTGTCAGTTCCCTGCTACCCCCTTTACAGGATTTTATAGCCTTCTTATCTTATATATTATCTCCACACTACCCCACACCATTGTGCAAAAATCTTGCTGCCTAAGATTTTATAAGGCAAAGGTGGGAAAAGAACTCCCCTCATTCTACAGTGTTTCGCCACCATTTCCACCGTTGAACTGCCATGAAGACCTCCTGCCTGTCTGTACATTGTCACCATGGCCAAGCCCAAACATGTTTCAGATCCCCGCCAGCACCCACCATCACATTGTACTCAGAAGCAATTAAGTGTCCAGGCTTGTGCTCTAGGGTACTTTATGGAGTTTGATTTGCACAGTGTGTGAGCAGCTAAAAGTCTGGACCCCAGGATGACTCCCAAGAAGCACATGTGGTTGTGAAATGCAAATGAGACGTGTGAATGACTGTGTGGCTCCACCATCGAGAAGCAGTAAGTTCCAAGCTTATGGCCCAGAAGCAACTGCAGGTCAATGAGCATTTTATTTATTTTTTTTTAAAGATTTTATTATTTATTTGACAGACAAAGATCACAAGTAGGCAGAGAGGCAGGCAGGAAGAGAGGGGGAAGCAGGCTCCCCGCCAAGCAGAGAGCCCGATGCGGGGCTCGATCCCAGGACCCTGGGACCATGACCTGAGCCGAAGGCAGAGGCTTTTTAACCCACTGAGCCACCCAGGCGCCCCTCAATGCTCATTTTAAATGCTTGTTTTTTTCACATATAAACAGCATCTAGATTTAAAATAACCCATTTGCTCTACCTCTTAGAATTCTCTAGGAAAGATAAAGTTTTGTTTTGTTTTGTTTTTAGTGCTGGTTCAAATACTTTTTAAGCTTTTTATTATTGAAAATTTCAGATATAGGGAAAAGCATTTAATGAATCCCATACTGTTACCTGTGGATCAGATACTTTTAATGGAAAAAAATTAGTCTTTTTTTTTTTCTGTCCTCTGTATAGCATCATGATTTTCCAAACTCATAGGTGGAGTTGGAAGTAGTATTCTGAAACTCATGAAAGACAATATATCAGGAGAACATTTGATTTAAGGGAGCAATAGAGGATTCTCCCCCTCTTGCCCCTCTTTTGCAACTTTAAGACATAATTGCTCTTCTTAGGGGGAAGTCAAACTAAATACGAGAGGATCCTAGGAACTAGAGCTACACAGAATCCTTGTTCGGAAGGCTGGAAGATCCATTTTAAATTTATTTTTGCTTAAAGTCTCTGGTTCTCGGGGTGCCTGGGTGGCTCTGTCTTTAAGCATCTGCCTTCGGCTCAGGTCATGATCCCAGGGTCCTGGGATTGAGACCCGCTTCAGGGTCCCTGCTCAGTGGGAAGCCTGCTTCTCCCTCTCCCACTACCCTTGCTTGTGTTCCCTCTCTCAGCTGTGTCTCTCTCTGCCAAATAAAGAAAATATTTTTAAAAATTAGAAAAAAATAAAGTTCCTGGTTCTCTTTCACTGTTAGAAGACCGGGGGAAGTTTTGTAATTGTGCCATTGCTTGATGCATTCAGGTCCTCGTGTACTTGTGGGTACAGTTAAAGTTGCATAAGGGCTAAATCGAGATGGGACCGGAGCCGTAAAAAGATTTTTGGTCACTCCAAACCAACCCAAACATGTAATCCAAAACAAAAGCAAGACTAAGCTATAAAATTAGATAAATAAGTATGGATAAATAATTCTAAAAAAGCTCTATTTTCCCCCTCTCCTCCCTGCCATGATCAGGTCATTGCTTTTTGGGGGAAATAGTTTAAATATCAAACCCTTCCCAAAAAATCTGTCCCCTTTTTTTTGATGTCTGTAGTTTACTGGCACTTCTAGCCCCTGTCAGTCTATCCAGTCTAGCACTTCATATTTGAGAAGAGGGAGGGCAATTTGGGGGAAAGATAAAGTAAGAGAGGTTAATTGGCAACTATGGAAAGAAAAGTCTAGTTAACCCATCAGGCACAACTTGCTTCTTTCTAATGGAATAAGTTTGTGAGTCTGTATGTATGACTTTTTAAAATGTTAAGGAGCATAAACATATGACACTGAAGTATTTCAATTTTTTAAACAACTTTTTAAAAGAAAAATACATTCAATTATTATATGAAAATAAATTATCATCCTGTATTTATGCAGAAAATATAGTGGGAAAAATTCCATTTATAATAGCAAACAAGTATATAAAATACCTAGGACTAAACAAATAATAACAAATATATAGGACCTGTGTGAAAAAAAAAAATTAGACATCTATCGAGGGATGTTTGAAAAGACGCAGTACCTATGAAGACATCTCTTTCTCTCTCTTTTTTAAGATTTTTAATTTATTATATTATTATTTTTTAAAGATTTTATTTATTTATTTGACAGAGAGAGAGAGAGAGAGGAACACAAGTAGGGGGAGTGGGAGAGGGAGATGGAGAAGCAGACTTCCTGCCAAGCAGGGAGCCTGATGTGGGGCTCGATGCCAGGATGCTGGGATCATGACCTGAGCTGAAGGCAGACACTTACCGACTGAGCCCCTAAGATTTTTTATTTATTTGAGAGAAAGAGAGAGCGAGTGAGAGCATGAGCAGAGGGGAGGGAGAAGCAGACACCCTGCTGAGCAGAGAGCCTAACATGGGGCTGGATCCCAGGACTCTGGGATCATGACCTGAACTGAGCCAACCCTTGAAGATATCTCTTGAATAAGGCAACTAAGTATTTTAGAGTCATATTCTCCCTAAGTTCTCCATAAATTCTCCATAAATTCAATGTAAGCCCCAGTTGTGAGGCCAAAAACACTTTAAACAAGGTTGAAATGCAAATGGCAAACTGAAAAAATTTGAAACAATAGAGTACACAAGTGTTTAATGTTTCTAATTGACAGAACTCTTAAAAATAAGTCAAGTAAAAAACAACCCAAGGTGCCTAAATAGAGATTTCACAAAAAGCATAAATACATAAATAAAGAGATCTTCCCCCTTAGTAGTATCTGAAAAAAGTACACAAAAGCAAGATAATCATTTTTGGTTTATCAAACTGACAAAGATTTTAACATTAGTAACATTGGTGAGAGTGTAGGAAAATTGGCACCATTGGGAATATAAATCACGATTATGTGGAGAGCAGTGTTGAAAATGGCAGAATTCTGCATATATATTTTTAAGATCTTATTTTTATTTGACAGAGAGAAAGAGAGCACAAGCAGAGGGAGTGGCAGAGGGAGAGGGAGAAGCAGACTCCCCAATGAACAGGGAGCCCAATGCGGGGCTCGATCCTAGGACCCTGGCAGATGCTTAACCAACTGAGCCACCCAGGTGCCCCTGAATTCTGCATATTTCCTAACCTAAGAATTCTACAAGGATATTAAGCTAAAAAGAATAATTGGTCAAATGTGCAACTGTATTTGTAAAAAGTATATTATGGAAGGAAAAAAAAAAGAACTTATCTAAATGCTTATCATTGGATACATAAAGTTCTATGTTACCCATCCATATAAAGGTACGCTAGAAACCAATAAAACAACCCAAGAGGCCTAAAAAGAGTCGTGTAGATCTGTATTTTTTGGCAAAGACGGGTATCTTCCATATATCATGGAGAGAAGTTAATTGCTTTCAAAACAGCAGCTTTGGGGCACCTGGGTGTCTCAGTCAGTTAAGCGGCTGACTCTTGACTTCAGCTCAGGGCATGATCTTGAGGTCATGAGATAGAGCCCCGCACTGGGCTCTGCCCCTGCTCTAGGTGTGGAACCTGCTTAGGATTCTCTCTCTCCTCTCCTCGTGCCCCTCCCTCTGCTCCTACACACTCTCTCTCAAAAAAAAAAAAAAAAAGCAAAAAGCAACTTAACAAAACTCCATACACGAACTGAATACTTATAAAATATGATAAATTAATATAAAATATATTAGTGGATGCTTAGAGAAATGCTCTAAAGTGTGTTGGCTAAATGTTAACAGTAATCATTTGAGAAAGCTTTTTACTGTTTCTTGCTTTTTTAGTATTATAAAAATACTTAATATCACACATGTGCCATTTTCATAATAAAACTGAACAAAACGTGGGCTCTCCATGGACCCTGGCTAATTCTGTGTGGTTTCGGGAGAGGGCAGAGCACATCTACTCAAGAGAATGACCTTTGAGAAGTGGGTTCAGAATGCAAAAGTTAATGCTAGACGCTGTCTTCTTCACAGCCGCCAAAGACCCACTGAAGAGCTGTGGTTGCAAAGATTGTTATGTCCTTCCCATACTTGTTATTAGAAAGCACTTGATTCATATGGAACAAAGTGGTAGGACGAGTGTTCAGGACAGCATCTGGCACACTGAATAGCCAGGTAGACTAAGTCATCCCTTGGTCAGACACAAGGCAAAGGTCGGTCATGACAATGAAAGGGAAAGAAGGCTGTGGAGTTGCTGTTGGTGAGGTTACACCCGTTGTTTTCCGTGTTTGTTTGTTTGTTTGTTTTTTAAGGTTTATTTATTTGACAGACAGAGATCACAAGTAGGCAGAGAGGCAGGCAGAGAGAGAGAGGAGGAAGCAGGCTCCCCGCGGAGCAGAGAGCCCGATGCGGGGCTCGATCCCAGGACCCTAGGATCATGACCTGAGCTGAAGGCAGAGGCTTAACCCACTGAGCCACCCAGGCGCCCCATTTTCAATGTTTCTTATGAGGTTCTTTTGACTCATAGAAGGGCTGGAACAAGATGATTTGCAGCTATTCCTTAAAGCTGGTTCTGCTTTTCTTTTTTTCCCCTCTTCACTTCCTAGGAGCCATCAGCAGGTGAAGACAGGCTTGTTGTCCACAGTGAGGCCTGTGTCCTCATTTGTGCTGGTGTATATATTTTTATAGACACCATACTCCCGACCCTCTCCTTAGGCCCAGTCTCATTTGCAGCTGGGCTTCCCAAATTTTATTCTTTCTTCCCAAATGAAAAAGTTTTCACAGATTTCCATCTAATGCCTTAAAAAAAAAAAATTACAGTTGGGTGTCTCAGAAATCTGTCCCTGTGGGTGTTCACTTGGATTCTGAAAGTAGAGCTAGGTCTTGAAGTGGTTTCCGAATAAATAATGAAACATGTGTTCAAAGTCTATAACTCTTCCTTCTGCTTAATCACATCCTAGGTAACCCGCCAATGGTAAGTGTCATTTGTGTGAATAGATTCTCTAGTTTTAGTTTTCAAGGCCCTCCCCGCCTTTTTTTAAAAATTCTGGCTGTCTGAATGATGAATGTGACTAGGAAAATACTGTTGACCCATTTAAATCATGTCAAACAACATCCATTGCCCATCTACATAATGAAATACACACTGAACATTATATCTTGAGTGTGGGAACCAGTGGACTACAAAATAATGGTTTACTCGTGTAGCTTATAAAATAAAATATAAGACATTACAACTAACTATAGCATTAAATATTAAACTCTCCCAATGGTAACCACCAGTGAAAATCACCTGTAAACCAAAACAGCTAATAACATTTCTGCTTTAGTGGTTAATTAGAGGGAGTGGGGGTGGTTGCATGCAACAGTGTGAGTTTAAGAAAAGTCTTTATGTCAAAGCATGTTTTAATGTTATTTGACTGTTATGAGATTTGTTGTATATAATTGAATTTTTTCAATTGTTAATCAGTGGTTGTGAAAATAACAGTTTGCTGAAAAATTAGAAAAAATTGTTTGACATTTTTATCAGTTTCATTAAATTGGTCCCTGAATAATTTTAAAGGCAGCTAATTTATAGTTGAAACTATTTTGATCAATGATCAGATAACAAAGATAAGCTTTGACTGCTTTTGAAATATTTAAACTTTGTAGGGACATCGTTTGCACACTGTTTAAATAAATGCAGATTTTAAAGGCACTGAATTTAGGCTATCATGTTTCCATGGTTACACCTTTCCAAGTTATTTTGTGTACTATGTAAATAGGTCTGTGAGTCACTGATAATTATTTGTTTTTTTGTTTGCTTGGTTAGTAATTCTGTGTTTAGCTGAATTTAATACAGTTCACATGGCTTGCTTTGGTTTATGTATATTTTGCTGCTTGTGATTGACAGTGATTGAGCATTTCTTATGGAGTGCTTGCCTTTTTTGTCATAAATGATGTATGTTGGTGGTGCTTGACATGTAAATAAGTTCTGTATCACTGTTTAATAAACAAATTTTTATGCAAAAAAGAGTTCTTGGTACATTTAAACAATAAGGTTTGGTGAGCTCTAAAATATCTCTGTTAAATAGTTGCACACTGAAACAAATATATTTATAATGCTTACAGCCTTTAAGTTCCTGAATTTACCAAGGATGATGTAGCCACGGATAAGCACAAGATGGACTAAACACAATTTAGTAACAGAATAAAGATAGCATTCTGCTCTCTTTTCTAAAAGATT
The DNA here is from genome assembly GCA_004024625.1 of Mellivora capensis. Lineage (NCBI taxonomy): Eukaryota > Metazoa > Chordata > Mammalia > Carnivora > Mustelidae > Mellivora > Mellivora capensis. The sequence continues at coordinate 72,979 of PISX010002614.1, read as the reverse complement.
GTTTATTTTAAATATTTTTTGTTTTATTTGCGAGAGGTGAGTGAGTGAGAGAGTAAGAGAGAGAACATGAGCAGGAGGTGAGGCAGAGGGAGAGGGAGAAGCAGGCTCCCCGCTGAACAGAGAGCCCAATGCGGGGCTTGATCCCAGGACCCTGAGATCATGACCTGAGCCGAAGGCAGAGGCTAACCCACTGAGCCACCCAGGTGCCCCTATTTATTTATTTTAGAGAGAGAACATGCATGTGTGCATGTGCACGAATGGTGGGGAGGGGCAGAGGGAGAGAATCTCAAGCAGTCTCCCCACTGAGCTAGGAGACTGATGCAAGGGTGATCTCACGATCCTGAGATCATGACCTGAGCCAAAATCAAGAGTTGGCCACTTAGCCTGACTGAACCACTCAAGCTCCCCGATTCTACTCTAATTCTTAAAATTGCTTGTGATAATGAGCTTTACAGGGAATGTCTTCACTGCTAAGTGGAATCTTTCTAGAACATTACTCTTCCTATCTCACCTTTTGCACAGATAATAAAAACTATTTCATGGGGCGCCTGGGTGGCTCAGTGGGTTAAAGCCTCTGCCTTCGCCTCAGGTCATGATCCCAGGGTCCTGGGATGGAGCCCCGCATCGGGCTCTCTGCTCAGTGGGGAGCCTGCTTCCACCTCTCTCTCTCTGCCTGTTTCTTCTCTGACTACTTGTGATCTCTGTCAAATAAATAAAATCTTTAAAAAACTATTTCATGTACTAATGTGTTTGGAAGGATATGATTCTTGAGAAAAGGTGGGGTCTTTTATGCCTCTGAACGGAAGAAGAGGTTTTCCTTAGACTTCACCTTTAGCCATGAGCATTCTGGCAAGGCCTTACCAAGAACTCTGAGAAAAATGTCAAAACTAGGCTGTGCATAATTCATCCTACTGCATTTGAGTCTTCTTTTAATACACTACAATCATGAGGGGTGCCTGGGTGGCATCTGCCTTCAGCTCAGGTCATGATCCCAGGTTCCTGGGATCAAGCTCCATGTTAGGCTCTCTGCTCGATGGGGAGTCTGCTTCTCCCTCTCCCCCTCCCCCCCTCTCGCTGTGTCTCTCTCTGTCAAATAAATAAATAAAATCTTTTTTTAAAAATACACTACAATGATAAGATGCTATCTACTTTGTAAAGTGTTAATACATCTGCAGCCTCATTTGATGGTCATCGTGGTCCTGGATGAAGGCGGGAGAGGCCCAGTGTTTTAGGTAGCATGTCTGGGACCCAACCTAGAATCTCATAAATTCTTTGTGAATTAGCCAAAGCACATTTTGAAATTCAGGCTGGTTTCTACCTACTGATTAGTCCATTTTAGAGTGACCTCCCTTCATCATACAACCAAGGTCGTAATTACAGTTTATCAAGTGCTTACCCTGTGTCACTTTCCATTCCTCATGTCGTACAATTATCCTGGCACCCCTATGAGGAAGGTATTATTATTCCTGTTAACAGATGAGGAAACTAAGGCTTGTCTAAGTGAACCAACTATTGTGTAGAGAAGGAAAATCAATTTAAGCAAGAACTCAAGTAAATATGATCCCATGGTGCATTCACAAGCCAAATGTAAAGTGTTTTTTGTTGTTGTTGTTGTTGTTGTTTTTGTTTTTGTTTTTGTAAAGTGTTTTAAATGCCACACCATTTCCTTCTTTCTACCTCCAAATTTGCTATATTTTAGACATTTTAGGGTTGCTTTTCTTTTTGTAACACTCTACTAAGAGTATAGTTCAAGAAGTGTTTAATACACCTCACATTAGACAGTAAACATGTTTCAAATATTGTACACATCAAATATTTTAGTATTGTGGTTATATTGAAGACTTTGGTCTAAAAATGAGATGATAAAAAATGAATAAAAATGAGATGATGGATTTATCATTCCACCAAGTATGACTAATCTTGGTCTGCTGAAGTTTTCTAGTAATATTGCATTGTCAGACATGAGAAGCAGCCTGCTTTAGACAGAGAGAGTACACGTTTTGTTAGGGGTGATGTGATAGTTTTGATTTTTTTTAAAAAAGATTTTATTATTTGAGAGAGAGAGAGGGAGGAAGCGAGTGAGCTGGGGGAGGAGCAGAGGGAGAAGGAGAAGCAGGCTTCCCACTGATCAGTGAACCAGATGTGGGGCTCGATCCAGGACCCCAGGATCGTGACCTGAGCCTAGGGCAGATGCTTACCCAACTGAGCCACCCACTAATCTTTAGTACAAAAATAATGGTTTTATAGTTGAGCATCCATTAGAAAAAAAAAAAAAAAGATGGGTCACAGAAGTAGACTTCTGTGGTATTCCCCTTTTTTTTTTTTTTTAAGATTTTAGGTATTTATTTGACAGAGATCACAAGTAGGCAGAGAGGCAGGCAGAGAGAGAGAGGGAAGCAGGCTCCCTGCCTATGCAGGGCTCAATCCCAGGACCCTGGGATCACGACCTGAGCCAAAGGCAGAGGCTTAACCCACTGAGCCACCCAGGTGCTCCTTAAGCTCATACTATTTTAATACATTGCACTTTTTGCATTAATGCCTGAAGCTATGGAGTGATGATTCACGTGGTTAACTAAGTCCATGCAGTTTAATTGAATATAAAATTATTTATGGCAATATAACTACATCAGTCCAAAAAACTACTTTTAGATAATTTGAAACTTTTTCTTTTACTTCAGAGGCTACTGTTTATTTTCTCTCTATTTTTCTTGTGAAAATAACCCCTTGATGAGTGATCTTGGCTCCTATTGTCTTAAGTCAACGTAATCTCAGCTGCAGAAGGTTAGAAATATATTGTTTTCCTGGAGCTTTAGCTTCCTCATTTTGGGGTGTGATTACTGACCTCCCTACCTACCTTCCACTCCTATTGCTGTGTTGCAGAACAGAAACAAAACTCCCACATGTGTCAAAATACCAATGGAAGAATTTATATTTAAATATTTTCTTTTTATTTCATGTCTTTCACTTGGAATTGTACAGTGAAAATATTCTCAGAAAAATATTATGATCTAAGAGCTTTTTTTTTTTTTTGGTATTGATACTGCAGTTTTGGTCAAAGCGCTGAGCTATTTTATACCAATTGTTTGCATAAATGACTTTAAGTGGTTCATTAAAGGAGAGAACGAAATACATCCAACAATGTAACTAGAGCATGTTGCATATAGAATTCAGGTGACATTGTTGTGGGATGAAGCCTAAAATTACACTCTTTTCAAATGCTTTAATACGATTGAAAAATATTCATGTTAAAGCCATGCCTTTGATCACAAACCGTAAGTCCCACTGTCTTCTTTTATCCAAATAGCTAATATTTTGATTCTTTTATCCAAATAACTAATATTTTGTCCAAATAATTAATAACTGTTTTACATGACAGTAGTATTTATGGAGGATTTTTTTTAATTAAAGAAGGACTTTCTTACTCTGTCATTTTTTAAAGACTCATATTTCTTTTTATATGAACTTTCTCCAAAGTTGAATTCCATGTATGATTTCTGTGAAATTGTTCTTTCTGATTCTTATTTATGTGCTTTAATATAAAATTTTTATGTTCCTCCTCATTAGCCAAAGTGTGTGGTAATAGGAATACTTCTTTTGAGAAATTCTGGAAGGTTGAAGTTTGCCAGATGTTCTGTGCTAATCTAAAAGTGTGCATTCTCTGGGTATCAGGACTGTGTGAGTTTCTTTCCTGCTCCTTTGATGGAATGAACATTTGCTTTTGGTTCATTTTGGTGGTGGTGTACTGCTATTCTAATCAGAGTTTGCCTTTTATTCTGTATTTAAACGCTATCACGGCATCCAGAAAATCTGGCAAAGAAAATGATATTTTGATGACATTTTCCACAGGGCTCAACTAGAATGAATTATTACATTTTTAACCACAGCCCTAATAAACAGCTCCTTTATTTCCCCTGGAAAGACACAATATTTCTTTGTCCAAGAAGTTGCCTGAGTATATGTATTGTTGAAGTGCTAAAAAGCTGCTTTCTCTAAACTTTAACTGAGAGACAATGGGATTTTCTAAGCATACACTATTGCAGTGTGACTCAATATTTTATGATTATAGAAATGAATTTAGGTTTTAAATTCTGAAGAAAACATTTTTTAACCCTAAATGGAGAAATTTCACACAACAAGCCCATTTCCTATTACACATCAGTCATTTCTTTGCAACTTCTATTTATCCATCAAATGATCTGCTTTCAGTTTTAGATTTTGAGTTCTTAAACAGTAATCTTTGACTCCCCTCCCCCACCTGTGGTTGGGCCAGCCTAAAGGATTCTTTTCCCAGTCCCACAAACATAAGTCTATTTTATTAACTAGGTTTTGTTTATTGATACGTGTTTCTAGAGTAGGTTAGGGTGTTTTTGTCTCCCAAGAAGAGGAGAATGCTTTTTGTTTAAATCACAGATGCCTGGGTGCTGGTAGTGTACATTGATGGATAATCACAAATTATCTGATTGGCTTTTGTAAAAAAGAAGAGGCAGTATTTTCCTAACCCCATTTCTGAGCTTGTCATTGTCATTATACTCTATCATTTGCTATTGCTAAATTTTTAAAATGGAGAAGGGATAAAGCGTGGAACCAACTTCCTGATGGAGCCTTGGGGAAGGTCATGTTTTGCTGTGACCTGGGCATCATTCTTGAATGTTGTTATTATTGGAAGAGGGTGCCCTCAGGCCACTGCCCTTCCTTTCCCCAGCAGTGTTCTGACCATGGCGGACTTTCCAGCTCATCTTCTCTAGAATCAGGACTCCCAAGCTTTGGTTTATGGCCCAATGAGGAGTTCTGACATCCATAGGCTAGTATCGGTGAAGACAACCATCTCACCTTCATGTAACTTCATGTAACTCTTTGTTTTATTGGCAGTGGTGGCCTGATTCTGTTTTAATCTGAGTACTGCAAAGGCTCAGAGCAATTGCAAATTTAGAGCCTTAAGCATGTAGGACAAATGTTTATGTTGCAGCATAAAGTGACTTATGTTTTTTTTCACCTAAACTGTTTTACACATTTCTTTATTTCTGTAGAATCTTTGTTACTGTTTTAGCAGTCGGAACTGTGAATGAGTTCAAGGCTAACCCTACTGGATGTCAAGTACAATCTTTCTTTCAGACAAATGTTTATGCCAGTATATTTTAGACTTGACTTTATGCTTTGTTTTGAGCATTAAGGAAAAGAATCTGTTTTCCAAAACCTGCATAACCGTGCCTGTATCCTCTTTAGAATTGTTGTTTAATAAGCACTGTTGCTTTATCATCCAGAGGCTACTGCCAAGTGCTCTTAATTAGGCAAGAAGAAAAAGGGGGAAAAAAGTGTTTTTTATGGATTTGTAAAACATCCACTCTTCTTGTCGTGGTATCTTAGCGTGAAATCCAGGAAGCAATGGTGTATGGTGTCCATATCCATGATTTCCTGAATTGGAGAAAAAGTGTGGAAAGCATCTGGGGAAAAGGAGGCTCTCTACCAGCTTGTTTCCTGTAAGCTCAATTGGAAGACCTTGTCTGTGCAAATAGATTTCAAAATAGAGCCTGCCCTTTGACTGTCTCCATAATTACATGGCTCACTCTGTATTTTATTTGGCAGCCAGAGCAGTTAACCCCTGGAAGGAAGGGGCTGATGGCATGGCCAGCTTGGCTTCCCCGACATGTCCGTGGGAATGAATAAACCACTGTTTGGAGAAGCCCATAGCTAAAAACACACCAGAAGTCTTCAGCAGAACTGAAACTTTTCAAAAACAAGTTTAATAGTGTTCATTATGATTGGTTTAGAAACTTACTTTGTCCTTATTGTGTAAATTGTAGAGAAGTATTAATTGTTTAAAAAAAAATTGGGGAGCTGGGGGAGTTCCTATTGCTTTGATGTAATCAACATCTGTCAACAGAATGAATTTGCTTTTGTTTAGTTTCAAGGGCCCTTGTCCTTTAGCTTTGCCCAATCAGTATCTGCTGCAGCCTGGGGCATTCCCTGAGCTGATTTTCTTTTTTCTTCAACCAATGCACAGGTTATTTCTTGTGAAATGTGAGCTTCTCTTCTGCTTGATAGTCTCCTTGAAATGTGAAGGAACCCTCAATCTTTCTCATTTACTTTTGAAACAGGTACATCTTAGTCCTAGATTATAAAAATCAATGGGAGTTATATCAAGTAATGCAGAGTGTTTAATTTTCCTTTCACAACATTTGTGCAAGTTATCCAACCTATCAAGTAGACAGTGTTTTGGGTCAAGAAATATAAGGCATGGATGCATTTGCAGTGTTCCCTTTTGGACTTGAAGCACACAGTGCTATAAGAGCCTGTGCTCCTACTCTAGGTAATTGGTTGGAGTTCATGAAGTGTGATCTTTCTGTGGCTCTAAATCAGCACCCTGAAAATGTATTTCTATGGCACAGTCCCTTTTGAGCCTACTGTAGGAAGCAATGTTTCTAAACAGTTAAAAATATCTCAGTTTGCTGTCACAAATTAAGTTACCTCTTTTTTTAAGTTAATGTATCATTTAAGCAAATCACTTGGTTTAGAATTAAAATTATCAATGACTGTAAGAGCCATATTTGAAAATGAATTAGCAAAACATTGTTTTCTCTCTTAGTAATCATAAATCATTTAAATCTGGCACACATTCCCCCCTTCATCCAAAATAATTGCCTCCATTTGTAAAATCAATTAGATGCTGATATGCTATAAATAGTTTTGTTACGAGACTTTGGCATTTGATCATTATGAAAAAAATATTCAGTAAGACATTTTACAGAGTATCTTCTAAATTACCTATTATCTCTGGTTGACATTGTTAACTAATGTGAAGTAGTACAGGCTACTTTATTGTGTTGTTTTCTACCCAGATATCTAATACCTCTGAAATATAAGCATAACCGAGGATTTGGTGCCTGACGCAGGGTAGAAGTGCCTCCCTGGAAACATACAATAGAAAAATATAGGTGTTGGTAGACCACACTTGAGTACAAATATACTTTTTCAGCTTTACAATCGCTTAAAATAATAAGCATTTTAAATGTCTCTTTGAAAGTTCATTCAGGCCTCTTCCTTAAAAATACTTGTTGGCCAAAGAAAACTTACGTTTTCAAGGATAAATCAGCTTAATTAAGGGTCATTAGTAGAGGTGCACAGAAAAACCCAGGGCTCAGTGGGTGAAATGGAAGCATTTCATTATGTGGTATAGAATGCATGAGCAGATAACAATTAAAATGGACCCTGAGTAAGAGGCCAGTAAATATAGGGCATGTTGTGTGCAGCAACATTAGTTATTTAAAAATGCATTCCTCCCTCCATCATACTTGAATTCCATAATCCCACCTTTCAGACTTAATCTGTAAAGGGGAATAAAATGTAGTTTTTAGAAATTGATGTTATTCCCAAATATTTTCATATTTAAAGCCATGACTTAGATTTCCACAGCAAATACAAATTTAAAATATGAAAAATGTGCTGCAGGATCTAGAGGACATATACCAATTTCAAAAAACATTCAGGCTGCACAGTGTGCTTCTCCATGGAGTGAAAGAAGCAGTTGACTATAATTTTCGACATTCAGCTGAAACTAGACGCTGATAGAATTTTTGTGACACTGAAAATAATTCTTACTATTACCTCTGATAACAGTAGATATTCTAGTATTTATAACAAATAACGTATAGACGTACTGCTCAAGGAAACCCTATAGAGAGTTTCTGTTACATAATCAACAGTGACAACACTCATTATGATCACTCTTTGAAGATCAAATTAGTCCAAAGCAGCTCCTTGCTGATCTGGGGCGCTCCTCTCCTGAGGTTTCTGATGATTTTTTTTAAATTTTATTTATTTATTTGACAGAGAGTGAGAGAGAGCACAAGCAGGCAGAGCAGCAGGCAGAGGGAGAGGGAGAAGCAGGCTCCTTGCCAAGCAAGGAGCCCAATAGGGGGTTTGATCCTAGGACCCTGGGATCATGATCTGAGCCGAAGGCAGTTGCCTAACCAACTGAGTCACCCAGGCACCCCGGTTTCTGATGATTTTCAACTTGTGCCTCCTTAACTTCAAACTGGTCGGCTTGTCCCTTACAATAATTAGTACATACCTGAAACTTGTTTCCTGAAAATAGCTTTAATAAAAGGAGATCTGGGATGCCTGGCTGGCTCAGTTGGTGTAACACGTGACTCTTGATCTTGGGGGTGTGAGTTCGAGCCCTATGTTGGGTATAGAGGTTACTTAAAATAAAACCTGTGGCTCTAGGGTGACTCAGTGAGTTAAGTGTCTGCCTTCGGCTTAGGTCATGATCCTAGAGTCCTAGAATCGAGTCCCGCATCGGGCTCCCTGTTCAGTGGGGAGTCTGCTTCTCCTGCCCTTCACCCTGCTCATGCACACACTCTCTCTCTCAGATAAATAAATCAAATCTTAAAAAATATTAAACTTGAAAAGCGTGGTATGTGCTGTGCATCCTGGGCAAATCGTGGTGCCCACAAGACTGACAGAGAGGCCAGTCTTGCGACTAATGGAAACCTTGCTGGTGTCCCTGCCTCTGATGTTGGGTGTCATACATCAGATTAGCTGTAACATTGACTGTAGCAAGCGGGAAGTTAGATACAGTTGTGATACGGGATCAGCAGTGCTTTTATTTATTTAATCGAGATAAAGTTGACATATAATATTTGGATTGTATCCGCTTTCAGTGTACAAAGCAGAGCTTTTATAAGGAAAGGAAATATAAAGGAAACCCGACAAACCTTTTCTAGAATGGTGTGTAGCAGTTACTGTGGTTTGTTTATCCTGTGACCCTGAATATAATTGGTACTGGAGAATTTAATTTTATCCACTCTGCATTTAGAAAATTTGTTAACTACTATTTATTAATTCCAGTATGATAAACAAAATGGAGGATTTTGCCCCACCTCTTTTTTACCACATTAATTGGAGGACCATTATCTTCTAAAGGCATGTATTTTTAAAGCCCATTTCTTCATTTCACCTGTGAAAACACTAGTTTTTTTTCCCCCTGGTTTGTAATGAATAGTTAGTGGAATAAACACGGTATGGTACCTTATTATCCTGTTACCTTGTGACAGCGTTTATAGGGTGTCTTTTATCAGATTGAAAGAAAAGATTTTGCTCCAAATAAAAAAGTATCATATGAAGGTGGAATTTCTGAGTACACTGCAGAACCATAATTGTCAACAGATTGGATATATTCAGGCTGCGTTCCCAATGTTTAAGTCGTGTGTGGGTGTGCCTGCATCTTTTTGGCAGTGAGCCTATCATTTGGCAGGACAGGTACATTGGCAACACTGTTCATCCTCGAAGTGAATGTCTCAAAGCCTCAACAAGATACCCAGGTAGAGGCCTGGTGACTTCATGCCTTAAGTTTAAGTACATGGAAAAGATTCCCCCTGCAATGACTGCTTGAACTTGATAATGCTGATAAAGATGATCTCTCTTTCATGTAATCAGCTGCATTGAAAAAAGTCTTCGTGAGTCCTGAAATTGATCAGGTCCACATCCTCCCTCTGCCTGGAATTTAGCATGACAATCAGGTGCCCCTGAGTGAAGGCACAAATGCCAGAGCTAAAAGAGACCTCCCTCAAAGATGAGAAAGCCCAACTCCCTCATTTTCCTAAGCCTTCTGTCTCAGTGGGCAGGGTCTGACTGCTCAGCAGGCCCCAGAAAGTGCTCAGCCAGTGTTTACTGTTACTTCTTCAGGTCACATAGTTAGCTCTTGGCAGGACCAGAACCAGCACCATGGTTCCAAGGTGCCATCCACTGCTGTGTCGCTCTGGCCTATTTTTCATCATGCATATGACCATCTGATACAATCTAATGTATATGTTGGTTTGCTTCTTGTCTTTGTCCCACCGTAGAATAGAAGCTCTGTGAGAGGGGCGCCTGGGTGGCTCAGTGGGTTAAGCCTCTGCCTTCAGCTCAGGTCATGATCTCAGGGTCCTGGGATCAAGTCCCACATCGGGCTCTCTGCTCAGCGGGAAGCCTGCTTCCTCCTCTCTCTCTCTCTGCCTACTTGTGATCTCTCTTTATCAGATAAATAAAATCGTAAAAAAAAAAAAAAAAAAAAGCTCCATGAGAGCAGGGACTTTGTTGTCTGGTTCATCCAGTATCCAGAACATGGCATACAGAAGGACCTCAGTAAGTAGTTGCTGAATGAAAGAATAAATAAATTTAGAGGCCCACAGGTAAACCTGTTGAAGAGTTGAGAAGGGAAAGGAAAAAATTAATGTTTATGGGGCACCTGCTTTTAAGATGGTTTACTTAGGAATGTTATCTCAGCTAATGCTCACAACAGCGGAGTGGTGAGGAAAACTGCTGTTTCCATGTGATGGTGAAGAACGTGGGGCTCAGAAGTTGTGGTAACTCAGATCCATCCACCTTCCAAGCTCATGCTATCTTCACTACTGCAGTACCTCCCAATTAGATCAGATCTACGAATTTTCATGAAAAGTACCTTCATTCTAAATGTTGGATGGTCCTATGATGTTTATTTATTTTCTTTTTTTTTTTTTTTAACTTTCCTTTAGGGGTGCCTGGGTGGCTCAATCAGTTGAGCAGCCAACCCTCGTTTTTGGCTCAGGTCATGATCTCAGGGTCCTGGATCGAGCCCCATACTGGGCTCTGTACTTGGGGGTGGGGAGAGTCTACTTGAGGATTCTCTTTCGCTCTCTCCCTCTGCCCCTTTCCCCACTCATGTGCTTGCTCATGTGCGCTCGCTTTCTCTCGCTCTGTCTCTCTCTCTAAATAAATCTTAAACACACACACACACACACACAAACCAACTTTCCTTTAAATCTAATCCCTGGGGCACCCAGGTGGCTCAGTCCATTGAGCATCCAACTCTTGGCTTTGGCTCAGGTCATGATCTCATGGGTCATGGGATCGCGCCCCACCCCCCACACCTCCCCAGGCAGGCTGCGCACTCAGCAGGGTGTCTGCTTGAAGATCGGCTCCTTCTGTCCCTCCCCCAAGTCTCCCTCTCTCAAATAAATAAATCTTTAAAAAACAAACAAACATACACACAAAACTAATCCCTAAAAAAAAACCACATCCTATAGGAAAGCATGCTATCTACTCGAGACCCTGCACACTGTAGGAAGGCAGCTTGGAGTGGCGAGCTCAGTCCTTGATTTGGTTTTGCGGGATGTGGAGCCCAGGCCTCCCCCTAACCACCAGCAGTATGAGTCTTAGTTCCTCATCTGTGAAACAGTGCCGTTAATAGCTGCCTGCCTGCCCACCAGACAGAGTTGGTAAGAGATAATGTATGTAAAGCACCTAGAACTGTGCTTCATCAAAGAAAGTGGCCATTAAGTGCTAACCACTATTATCGTTACTAATTCTACTAGTGTTATCTTATTAATAGTAATCATAATACATTCATTCCTCAGAAGGGAAATACCTGTGTGTTTGTGTCTTGTCTGTGCTCCTGCCTCGGGATGGAGTTAGGGAGCCTGGAGTCATAGACTGATTCTGCCTAAGTCTTTGCTTTAGCTGGAACCCATGAGCGCAGACTGCCAGCCAGCTACTTTAAGCCACCACACCAAAGCGAAGGGAGCTTGGCTTGAGAGTGGAAGGATTAGGTCAAACCTATCACCACTTTTGGAAGAATAACCTAGTGATAGTAACTCCTAATAGTTTTGTGATGCCTTGTACATTTTCTGGTGTTTCCATATGTGTTAGATCATTTTTTCTCATGTGTATGGGAAAAATAATACACTTTGTGGAGGCAACTTGACCGCTTTCCTAGTTTTCGTACTTACTGCGTGCTCCTGGGGAAGTTACTTTCCTTTGGGTGCTTCAGTATCCTCAACTAGAGTGCAGTGGAAGGTTCTCATTAAGACTAAGGAGCTAACATATGTAAAGTGCCTAGGACAATAATTAACGCATAGTAAGTACTCGGTATTAGAAGCTGTAATGGAGTGCACGATTTCTTTCTCATTAAAATCTTTTTTTTTTAAGATTTTATTTATTTATTTGGCAGACAGAGATTACAAGTAGGCAAGAGAGGCAGGCAGGGAGGGAGAGGAGGAAGCAGGCTCTCCGCGGAGCAGAGAGCCCGATGTGGGGCTCCATCCCAGGACCCTGGGATCATGACCTGAGCCGAAAGCAGAGGCTTTAACCCACTGAGCCACCCAGGCGCCCCATCTTTCTCATTAAAATCTTTTTAAGTGTTCTTGAAGGAACTGTTCTTTATTAGGCATCTACTGAATGCAAAATGTTTTCACATTTGTTTCACAAAATGTTTTCACAAAACTTTTTCATGTATTCCATTTCTCACCCAAGACTCAAGAAACTTGATCAGGGCCAAGCGGCTAACAAGTGGTGGGGCTGAAATGAATGTTCAGGCTTCTGCTTTCCAACCATCTGCTTTTCCTAGGATTCTGCCCTGCCCCATATACTATTTGACAATCTAGAGCTGGTGGTGGTGTCTACAGGGAAATGTGCAAGCTTCAGGGAATATGTACCTGCCTCTATCAAGCAACTTTTGGTTTTTTAAAAGAAATGATATTGCTGCAGTACTAGTATATGGAATTGTTTAAAATAACACCAAAATACCTCTGTAAGTTTGATTCAACATTATTACATTCAACTTTATGGGAGAACATAATGGAGTGAAACTTACGACCTTGAATTGCTGACCATAGGGGTTTGTTTGTGTGCCTCTCTCCAGGTCACTTGGAGATCCTGACCTTGGAGGCGAGTACTCACCTGCAATTCGTGTTTCTATTATGTTTCACAGCTGAAATGTTACTCTAGGCCAGTAATTCTCAACCCTTTGAGGGTATCAGAATCACCCTGAGGCCTTGTTACAGGATAGATTGCTGGTCTCATCCCAGAGTTTGATTCAGTAAATGGAGGGGCCCCATAATTTGCATTTTTCCTCATGTGATGCTGATATGGTAGTCTGGGTACCACTTTTTGAGAACCAGTGCTCTAGACCAGGAGTCAACAAACTTCTATAAATGGCCATATAGTAAATATTCTCGGCTTTGTGGGTCATACAGTCTCTGTTACAGATACTCAACTCTGTGGCTCAGAGCAGCCATAGATCATTGTAAGTGAATGAATGTGACTGTACTTACGGGCATTGAAATTTGAATTTCATATTATTTCACATGTTACGAAATACTATTTTTCTTATTTCTTTTTTGCCCATTTATAAATGTAAAATTCATTTTTAGGTTGCGGACCGTACAAAAATACAGACAGCAGGCCAGATTTGGCCTTCGGGCGGTAGTTTGCCAACCCCTGACGTGCAATTGTGACATGTTGGGGAATTTTCAAACTATTGTTTTAATTATAAAAGTAATGCATGCAAGTGGGTAGTTTAAAAAAATCTAACAGTGTAGAAGAAAATAAAATGAATCAGGGAGACTTCCCACCCCAGGCCCAATCACATGCCCCAGAAATAACCACTATTGATGAATATCAATTTTCAGATATTTTATAGGGATATACACGCTAATATATATGTATAAATTCTTTTTTACATCAGTGGGCTTTCTATACCTACTGTTCAGCTTTGTCTTTTCCCTAGCAATGTACTGTGGCCTGGTTACATATCAGCACATAGAAATAAATGCTTTAGCTTATTCTCTAATACCTTCATAGTTTTCTGTTGCATAGACATCCAGACTCCATTTCACCAGTCCCCCATGGATGGACATTTGCGTTATTCCCCATTTTTTTCTACCACAAAGTGAGGGTACATCTTCTTACATCCATTACTGCATAATATCTGCAAGGGAAAGCCCTGGGAGATGAGTTGCTGAGTCAAAGGATATATGCATTTAAAATTTTGATAGCTATTTCTTAATTCCTTTTGTGGGACTTTATGACCCTGCGTTTGTTTTGTTTCAGGGTCACACCCTACATTTCTGTTTTTTAGTCTTTATCTGACTTGAGCATTCGTCATAGTGCATTTCGGTAGAATGCCTCTCGCTGCACGTGAACTTAACACAGAGTAGTAATCCTATCAAGGGCAAAAAGTGCAGCTAGCAATTTGTCCATGATTCTTGAAAGGAAAACAGCTTTAAAGAATATAAAGCCACCCAAACAGTGCCCTGAATCTAGGGTCATCCTGGACATTGCTGGGAAAGGTTCCACAGCAGAAATTGTTCTTTTTGCAAACCTGGTACTTAGCAGATGCTTCTATATGTTTGTTTCCCGTTAGAGTGGAGTTTTCCATTGTCAAACATATATGTAAACATAGTATTAGCTAATAAATACGCTGTGCTGTTATTGTACTAGAACTCAGAATATCACCGCTTTCCTTTCTATTTGGGGCTTTTCCTTTTTGAGCCAGTAAAGGATTAGGATAATGATTTAACAGACAACAATGGAACATCTTAAAATGTAGCCCTATGGTAGGTTTTTTAACTTAAAATATGCCTATTTCTGCTCATAGGTTGTCATAGAATTTTCTCTTCACCGCTCAATCCTCTCTCCTTACACAAGGAGTCAAGCAGTCAACAAAGAAGAAATTTCTTTTTCCGGAGACAAAGAGAGATTTCCCACAGTATAGTTTTGCCGGCTGCCGTTTCTTCAGCTCACCCAGTCCCTGAGGTACTGTGTTGCCTATTATCTGCTGCTTTTTCCAGCCAGGATGAAGCTTAACCACAGAAACGAACCAATGTCTTTGCATCTTTGATTTCTGAGCCATTTGAATCATGATTTTTAAACTTGGTTTACGATCTGAAATTGTGATTTGAGAAGCGGTAACATCTGCAGTTCTATAACATTTTTTTAAATAAAGCTCTGAGCTTATAGCTGCTTAGCTTACTTAGAATTAGTTTCTACCATGAAATTTTCTATATTAAATTTCTAACACGAAGGTAAAAGTACATGTCTCTAGTTTCTTAATCTTTTTAGAGAAAAAAAATGGACTGTAAAACTGGGATCATTCAAAAGAGATTACTTGAAACTAGTATACTAGATGTTTTTTCCTAAAGCCTGCTCTTGTACTTTCCATAGTATTAATGCTGCTGTTTTTGAATCCTCCTTTAGAGTAGTTAAATAAAAACCTCTTGCCTCAGAGCATTCTTGATTTTTTTTCTCAGAGAGTACAATTCTGTGGAAAGACAATCTACCCATGTTTCGAAATGCAAAATGAAGGAGGTGGGTGGGGGGTCATGTAGGAAGAATGAGAACACCTGCAAGAAGTCTAGATTTGTCACAAAAGTCACCTGCTTTCCCCCTCTGATGCATTTTTTTTTAACAGTAAACCCACATTAAATATATTATCCTCCCTGAAGGTGAGTGGCCCCTTTTGTGTGTGTGTGGAAAGGGGCCAATGAGACAGGCTACCAGAGCCCAGAGGATGTTCCTGGTGTTTCTGTGCTGGGAAAGAAAGGGAAGCCTCCAGAGAGATGAATGTATTGTTTAGAATGCCAGTGACAAGCCCGGAGCCCTTCTGCCTGTAATTGTAACCTGGCCACGTTGTCGCAGGGCCAAGTGGAGACAGGAGCGCAGTCTGTGGGGGAAACTGCGTGAGCTTCCGTGGGCACTGGTGGCAAAGCTGGAGGAGTGGATGGATGCTTGCCCCGAGCTCAGCCAAGCACTGGCGTGCCCTGTGTCACAAAGATCCACCTGAACATGAGGATAAGGGAAAGTCTTAGAAGTGAAGGATGCGCTTCACAGAGAGCAGACCCCTAAGCTCAGCCCTTCGAGAGTCACTGTGAGGCCAGCTGAAGAGTCTCTCGTCTCCCTCTGCCTCCTGTCCCCCTCAGCCTCCTGTCCCCAAGTACTATGCACGCTTACTCGGTAGGGTTCCACAGTGCTTATGTGGCAGTGTCCGTAAACGGATTGTAAAGAGCTGAGCACAACCTTGGGACTGAAAGAAGCTCTCTGTGTAAAGTAGTTATTTATTTTCTGAATACTGCCCATAGGTTTAAGGAAGCAGTGGAGAATGTTCTACAAGGGTGATCAGAGTTGAACATTTTGAGTTTGGGGGGTTTCTTTGTTTTTGGCAAATCATGGGAATGTTCTAGGTTTGTTTTGTTTTTGTTTTTGTTTTTTTTTAATGTACTTAAAAAAAAAGAAAGAAAAAGAAAAGAAAGCTATTGGGTTTTGTTCTCTAGTCCCTTCTTAGTTTGGGTACAGTTGCTGAGTACAAGAAAAGTGTATACGTAATAGGCTTCAGGGGCCTTGAGAGTCAGCCTTTTACATATATTCATTCGGAGAGGGTGTTGTGAGCTATCCTTTGCATAAATTTTATCTTTGTGTTAAGAAGATGAAAGTACTCTTAATTAGCCATTTGGCAATTTGGAAGCTTGGTGCTCTTTTCCCATCAACGACAAGAATGCTTCTTACAGGGTTGGGAGGAGGAAGAAAAGAAAACTACTGTTTGTTTTGACCAGAAGTCTACTTCAGACCAGTTTGACTCAAAGCACAGTAAGGTTAACAGACCATCCAGAGGCAGCACTAACAGGCAATGTTAAGTTCAAAAGGGCAGGGGAAGGAACTGGGGGCAGCCTGGAGGGTCTGTCGTGCTGGCTTCGGAGGTCGGTGCTCCGGCAGGAAGGGCAGAGCTCCATGAAGCAGGAGGCTGTGTCCGAAAAAATGATCCCATTGTCATGTGCTGGGTTCTGATCTTCATTTTCAATCCTTTTTCCTCAAGCACATAAAGAAGCCAGACTATGTGACGACAGGCATTGTACCCGACTGGGGAGACAGCATAGAAGTTAAGAATGAAGATCAGATTCAAGGGCTTCGTCAGGCTTGTCAGCTGGCGCGACATGTCCTCCTCCTGGCTGGGAATAGTTTAAAGGTGGCGTCTCACCAAACCTCAGAAGGACTTACAGAAGATGCAACAAAACCCTCCTCTTTCCCCTCTCTCCCTTTCGCTCTTCTTGCGTACACATCTCATTTGTTAAAAAAAAAAATCAAGTCAAGCCTTGGGATGGGGGAAGGGGATTTTATTATTTTGTGTGTTTATTCTAGAGGTAATTTAAAATCCAAATTCAATTTTAAGTAGCAGGATTCCGGAGATACTTTGGGCCCAATCAGCCTATCCCACTTGATCAATGGCAGACAGCTTTGACTTCTGCCCCTTTTTCCTGCCTGTAGTTTCTGCTTTGACTCCCCCACATTATTTCTGTGTGCCTGAAGAGTTGTTCTGCCTCACCCTTTTCTCTTGCATTAGTTCTGCAAAGCAAGATTAGAACATATATACAAAGCTATGGGTAATATAGAAATGTAATTACAGACAACTGTCTTACTATAAGATTTAGTTCTCCAGAATAACCTGAAACACTCTGCTTCTTAGGGGTCATTAAAAAGAAAAAGAAAAATATGGGTCTGTAGTTTCCAGAAGGTGGGCAGAAATTAGGAAGTGTGTCTCAATGGTGAAATCACTTAGGGTGTCACCTGTGTAATAAACTGGTTTTAGGAACATAATTAAGCATAATGTGAATATCAAATGATGCAATGAAAGATATTGAAGAAATAGGTAATTTTTAATAAAAGATTTGGTTTTAGAATTTTATTTATGACTTATGAGTTTATGGAGGTATCTTCATATACTCAAAAACCTCAATTTTAGGTTTTGGGTTTTTTTTTAGTTTGAGAGCAGTTGGATGCCTATTAATAAGAAAGAAATATTTTTTTAAAAACACAATGGATTTACTTAAGCATGAAAGAAAGCAAGATTTGTGAAAACCAAATTTCTACAATATGTATCAGTCTGAGTTTTTTTTTAAATAATGATCCATAATCTTCTCATCATTGCTGCAAAGCCCATGTAAGCTTTCACTGAGACAAAGAGGTGTGGTTTGACTTACTTTTTCAAGCTTTGTCATCTAAACTGAAGCTACTTTTGAGAATTTATATGCTTCAGCTAGCCTGAGGCCCTAGCCCTTGAGGAAGAGGGAGGAAGTGCCTAAGAACCTCTCTGTGAAGTGTTCAGGCTCAAAAGTAGTCATGTCATTTAATGACTCAACAGATAATTTAAAGGATCTTAGGGCTTACAATTTCCATTTCCTAACAGCCCATAACACCATTGTATACCCAAACGATTATCAAAAAGGCACAATTTAAATATTTCATGTTAACCCCCATTAATTAAAATGTTGTATCACAAGTTTATCACAGTAAGTCTGGAAGTGCTATAGCTAGAGACAGGGTCAGCGAGTGCAGGAAATGTCTTCAACTGTGGCTGCACAACTTCTTTATTTAATATTTTAGGTCAACATGACAACTGAGGAGATAGATGCTCTTGTCCATCAGGAAATCATCAGTCACGATGCTTATCCCTCACCTCTAGGCTATGGAGGTTTTCCAAAATCCGTTTGTACCTCTGTAAACAACGTGCTCTGTCATGGTATTCCTGACAGGTATTTATTGCTTAATAACATATTGTTCCTTTGGAAACTAAACCATGAGACCAAAGATCTGTAACACATGGTGAAAGACACTAGCTTAATTGAAACCCACCTGCAAACTTGTGAAGCTGATTATGGTAAAGCAAAAATTTCGAAGTATTTTGCTTCTAAGTGGACATAATTTAATGTTTGTTAAAGCAGTGTGTAGTCCAAAAAGGTCATTGCTCCTTCAATATTGGTTGTATGTTCTTAGATTTTAACCATATAAATGGTAAAAATCCAAATGTAGGCAAATATAGGTCATCAACTATTGTTTCAGCTCTTTGCAGAATTAAAGTAACCAATAAGTATGTTTTTTAAAGAATTTTTAAAAGATTTTTGAACAATGGCAATATGTTCATATTCTGTATTTCTTGTAAAATGGGACGTGACTAATGTAACTTAAAGATTAGATATAGTTTTTCCCATTTATTCCTCTTCCACTCCAAATTATCATTGCAATTCACTGGGCTTGTGATAGTCTTAATATTTATTTGTAATTCCTCTTATTGAGATCTATCACCATTTTTATTCTGTTTACGTTTCAGTCGACCTCTTCAGGATGGAGATATTATCAACATTGATGTCACGGTGAGTAAATGATATAAAAAATAGTCTTTGATCAACTTCGGAATTGCTGGTAGCACCAGGAAGAATTGTGGATTGAAAATGCGAGCCGCACCAAGGGAAGTGCTGTTTACTTCTAGACTCAGACGCAAGCAGCTGGTTTCCTTTTTTGTCTTTAACTCCGTGTTTATTCCAAGTAAACCCAGGCCTGACTTGAATTTAGGGCTGGAATCAGATGCACTGAGATCAATGTTGGCCTAAGTGAAATGTCAACCCAATCCTGCTATGTGTCATGTTTTTGAGAAGGTGTAATTGTTATTGATCCACTGTGTAGTTAAAGCAGAGCAACCACGGCACTGGGCAGCTGCTGAAGCTAGATATGTATGAGATGAGCTAACGCGAAGAAAGCCAGCATTTTTCCTTCACTCTGCCAAGATTGATCTTCCTCTTCCTGCTGATTTTGAGTGGGGCCTGTCATTATCTTACTCTGTCATTAGGGGCTACATTGGCCTGTGTGTGTCAGTCTATTTGGACAGCAACTCTTTTGCTAGCAGTGTTCCCTAGATTTATTAAAATCCCTGAAGGTAACGTCGTGCTCCATTTGTGGCATCGAGGGTACAGAGAGCCTTGAACTCGGAGCATACGAGCAGAGTGGTTTTCTCTCCGAACCCAACTTTTTACCAAATGGTTAACAGCCTTCCTTTTAAATAACAACCCAAAGTGATTTAACGCGGGAACTTCAAACTGTACAAGCGCCAACCTTTTCTAATTCCCTCAGCCGTTCACTAGTCTCAGACTTGGATGATTTGTACTTTGGCAGTTCGTTTTACTAAAAAAGTTCACAGGGGTCCCTTTGGATTATGCAGATGGGAAATAAATTCTGTGCATTTGATGATTAATAAACAAGTTTTAAGTAAATAAATAAAATGTAATCATCTGGTGAGAACCGGTTGAGAGAGACAACAATCAAGGAATATAGCTTCTATGAATCAGGAAATATTTTCCGTAACAGTTATTTTGTATCCAGACCATGAACTTAGGTAGGCGTGGGAATGAGGTGAAAATTGGCATCCGGTTGAGTTCGGCCAAATTTTTAGTTGTTTGAATTAACTCACCCTCTTCCCTTCACATCAGACTGGATGGTGAAATAGCCAATGATCACTACTGTTCTTTCATATTTCATTTTGTCCTCAGAATACTTGAACGTTTACTCCCCAGATATTCTGTTGGCTTATCTTTCCTACTCAGAATCATGTAGGAGGAGGTAGTTTATGAAGTATGCCTGAAATAAAGAATTTCCCTGATACACTTTTCTTTTGAATTGTAACTGATTCGGGGGTTTTACATGTATTGTCTCACCTAATCACCCCCTAATAAAATATTGCTGCTTTGAATGAAATCAGCACACTCTTTCCTACTGCTCCCAGTGCATCCGGAGAGAATATTCCATGCCTTTTCTGTTTCCTGAAGGCTTTGAATGAATTTTTAACATTCAGATATATCACAGTTGCGAACCTCATAAAGCAAGGTGAAACGCTTCAAGTGTCTCAAAATATAAAGGAGTCAAGAAAACCTATTGGTCGCTATCTTCATAAGTTATATTTCTTTTTTTTAACCCCTTCCCACAAATTATATTTCTTGTGAGATATGTTATTAAGTGAAAGACTCCATTATGAGATCCTATCCTTTCATTAGAAAGTGCTCGTTGTGCATTTTATAATTGTTTACATCTAGTATATATCACAAGGAAACAGACTTCTTTCCCCCTTGAAAGCTGAATGTTAAAAAAAAGACTATGAGATGCCTAGAATAGTTGCTCAATAAATATTTCTTTAAGAAATGAAGTACAAAACGAGAATACTTCGTGAGCATAAACCCTAATTATAGATAACTGCCATAGGCTTTCAGAAGTGTTATTATTCTCATACATATTGAATCTTTCACGTAGTCATTTGGAAAGCTAGCAAAAAGTAATATAAAAAAGTCAAAGATTTTTAAAAATATCCTTTATTAAATAACAGTTACATAAACACTGAATTATACATTTTTTAAATAATCTTATATTAGCAACTGTAACATAATTGTTTATAAAATCAAACTTGTACTTTCTTGGACTGCGAATTGGAAAAAAATGTGTAAAACACTACTGTATTGCAAGGTAATTAAGGTCATTTGACACAGTAGAGAAAACATTTGATTAGAAGTCAATACTACATCTGGATCTACCTCTGTATTTTTACCAGTAACCTTAGATGAGTTACCTGTTTAAGCCTCAGGTTTCTGACTTATAAAGTGAAGATGAATAAAGACTTTTCCTGCTTCCCTTACAGAGTGTAGTAGAGTATTTTTGTGTGTGTGCAGAAGAGTATACAGATTTAAGAGATTAACTCAGTATTAAAATAGCTCAGATAGGGGCGCCTGGGTGGCTCAGTGGGTTAAGCCTCTGCCTTCGGCTCAGGTCATGATCTCAGGGTCCTGGGATCGAGTCCCGCATCGGGCTCTCTGCTCAGCAGGGAGCCTGTTTCCTCCTCTCTCTCTCTGCCTGCCTCTCTGCCTACTTGCGATCTCTCTCTCTCAAATAAATAAAATCTTTAAAAAAAAATAAAATAAAATAAAATAGCTCAGATAAATATATTTTTTTATAAGTTTCTACATTCTACTTCATGAGAAAGAGAAATGTGAAAAATAATTACCTAGGTCAAATTAATGCAAAATAGCAAATTCTGTACTATATCTGAGGGTCAGTATTCAACCAGTCCCTTCTACCTTGTGTATCTATTATAGTGTTTGTTAATTATTGATTTTTATAATGACTGTGATGTCTTCCAAGAGCCTATAGGGCCTGCTGAATCACTGACAACTGATAAAATTGTATTTTCTGTAATTTTATTCTTAAGCCTATTTTGTTATATTTTAATCCTTTAAGACCCCATGTATAGTGTTTTCTGCTAATATTCTGCTATCTGGAACAATTGACTAAAGTTTCACTTCCAGACAGGATCTTTCCCTAACATATTTCATTCCCATATTGAGCCACTTCACTTTTTGGGACAAAATTCTCCTACTGTCTAAGACTGACATGTCTATTTTATTTCTTCTTGTTGTCTATCACTTCCAAATGTAGAATTGGTAAATAAAAGATCGAGTGTCTTCAGGACACTGAAGAAACTTTTCACTATGTTAAACACTTCTAGGTTCCCTAGAGCTATTGTAGTAAATGTGGGTCAATGTCTTTGGTCACTAATTTATGCATGTATAGTTTTGTCTTCTCAGAAATAAAACTAATTCATTATACTAGCATTGCTAATCATAATGCTGAAATAGCCATTCTAGTTACATATTTATTCCTAAATTTTGTAATACCATCATATGGCTTCATCTTTTTTAATTTCTGTAAGGCTTTAGCATTTTTTTTTTGGTAGGGAAACGAGTAATTCTGGAAGGGTGAAACATATGAATCTACTAAATACATAAATGAACACAATATATACTTTTGGAAAGTACATTTTTAAACAAGGATGTATTTTTAAATGTTTGCCTGTGTTTAGGTCTATTACAATGGCTACCACGGAGACACCTCTGAAACATTTTTGGTAGGCAATGTGGATGAATGTGGTAAAAAGTTAGTGGAGGTTGCCAGGAGGTGTAGAGATGAAGCAATTGCAGCTTGCAGAGCGGGGGCTCCCTTCTCTGTAATTGGAAACACAATCAGGTAAGCCTTACACTGACAAGTAAAGGGAGGGTTGGCAAGTGGTACAAAGGTTATTGGTGGCTTGGTATAAAGTTGATGACATGTTTTATGATTCAGAACCATCATTTCAGTCTGATATCAGTATGTGAACTGCCAAGCTGCAATGTTGTTCCCTGGGCTTAAAAAAGAGAGAGAGAGAGATTTTAAAACAGTGAATTATACTGGGGTCAGCAGGAAACTTACAGGAGCAGCAAGCAATATTTATATGACTACTTTAGTTTAAGCTCGACATTTTGGTCTGTAGTGTTCCTTTACTCAAAATCACACCAAACATGGAAAAAGGTAACTAAGAAGGGGATAAGCATCCCAACTCTTGGATAATGAAACAGGAGAAAAGCTAAATTTTATAAAGGAATGAAGTGAAACATATTCCTGGAATACAAACATTAAAAAAAAAATTAGCTCAAGCAAGACTTACCTTTCAAATTAGTGGATTAGCAAACAGGCTGAAAGGGCGAGCTTATGTCCTTTTCCTGTCTGGTTCATTTTTTTCCTGTAAATCATTGTTTATCTTCCAAACAGCATTCTGTGCTTGCTTTTTGGGTGTATGTGTCTTTTCTGAATTCAAGACTTTTCCCCGTAATCTGTTACCTACTTTTAGATCTTTTTTTAAAACCCCCATAACTGTTTTGAAGTAGACATTCAGAATATGTGTTTTCATTCAAAAGTAATACATTTTGTTAAAGATGATCACATCAGTACCTTTTAAAGTACTGTTCTCATTAATATGAACCATTGAATACTTCCCGTTTGTCTAAAGGATGGAAGGCTTAGTCACCTTGAAAAGATGCTGCCTTTTTTCTTCGTAAGCCCTCAAACACTTTAAGAAAAAAGGCAGTAAAATATCAGTTAAATGTATTTATGGCTTTAAAAATATTGTAACAATGTCTGAATCAAACTTTAGTAAAATCTCTTTGGGTTATATCTGGGAAGCTTTTATTGAAGACTTTGAACAAAATTGTGTTTTTGACAGTTTTAAATTATAGGCTAACTAGCCTGGGAAAAAAGGATAGTGTCTCTCTGTTCTTTCATAGGAAATGTTGAATCAGACCCCTACTGGGAAAAGAAATTTAATGCATATCTCACTATCTTACTGTCCATGAATATAATAGAAATGAATTCAAAATGCAGTTTTATTTTTGCAAATGGGATGAGTCGATAGATGTATCTCATATTTTTGAACACCTAGGGTTCAACAAATTTGCTGGTGGTGCTCTTGCATTTTAACAAAATTTATTCTTCAGTAGAAGGGGGCAGAGAACACTAGATTCTTATTCAAGCATTCTATCGAGCTCTGCATTCATGGCTGTGTCTAAAGGGCATGTCAGCCTTTGATTCTCTCTGAGAGGTAATTATCCTTTTCCTGTCACGGAACAACAAATGATAGCTAACTACAGAGGCACATTTGCAGTAGTCACATTCATCAACTGCAGAAAAAAAAATTCAATTTAATTGTGCAACACAGCTGCACACGGGCTTTTGAGCATTTCTGTTGTTCTCCCTGTCTCGCTATTCCTCCCTCCAGATCTATTTTTTAAACTTTTTTTTTTCTGGTTATTTTTTCCCCTTTTTGTCTCTTCTTCCATTTTTACTCTCTGTACTTTCTTGTTAAAGTAATTTTCCTTTGTGGCTCTCATTCTTTTTTCCCCATTGAAGGCTATGAATGTAGAAAATTATCACAATTACTCATATAATTGAGCCTCTTTGTAGCAAGTGCAACTCCAGTAGCCTTTCTCCATCATGAAAATGGTTTCATTATAGGGTTTTTCATATTCTCTGACACCATCTACACAGAGGAACAGGCGTGCAGATGAGATGTGCTAGGAACAGGCTAGATCAGTAAGGTCACAGTAGGAATAATTAGCTCTGCTATGGAAAGAGCATCTAGGCCTTTTACTGCTACATAAATGTACTGTCCGTGGCTTTTAGTCACAAAAAAACTTACTAACAAATGGAGCTCCCGCCTACTACTTTGAAAAAAAGATTTGTATCAACACTACAATTTTCCATCATTAAGACTAATAACACAGAGCCTAGTATACATCAAGGGGAATAAAAAGAAAAATCTCACATTCAAGTGGCGGCTGGGTGCTGACCTTTGTTCCCTTTTTTTGTGTACGACTTAACTCTTTACAAAAAAGAGCCACACGCCACACCAACATGCAGGTGAACTCCAGCTAGTACTAGCAAAGCACAGCATTCAGTCGGAAAATCTGATAAATCTCCATGCAGGATAATGCATTTCATTACATATTCACTACATTAATTCTAGCTACATAAAAAAAAAAAGAAGAAGAAGAGTAGAATTGAAAGTGACATTGGATTTTAGCTATCTGGATGCAAAGGTCAGTTTTCGCAGAGTATGAATTTGCATGGACAAGCTCCTTTGAAAACCAGATCAGTCCCAACAGCTACACTTCCAAAACTATGTGAAAAATAACAGACAATGAACTTTTTACTTTCACCCTGATACATTTCATTATTTGGATGGTTTCTGCCACCAGGGACTAGCCCATGTTAAGGCGGTGTTTCTGGACATCTATTATTTTGCCTTTTCTTATTCAGGCAAAAATCTCAAGGGAGTAAATAAACAGTCTCCACCTTTAAGCCAAAAGTACTTGGAATCACTACCGGCCGAAGGTTTACAAACATCTTTCAACTCAGTCTCATTTATTTTAAGATACTCACCATCTTTTGCATAGCCTCCCTCTACTGATGCACCATGAAAAGAACATTCAAGCTTCTTTTATTAGTAGTATGCTACCAAAAACCTAGTGATCTTTATAGGAAATTTTGAAATTCTCAGAAGCCTGTGAGGGAGGGTAGGAGGCTATCTCTGAAGAAGTATTGGCTATAATAGTTTAATGAAAAGAGTTCTCTGTGTGCCCTTTTGCTTGGGCACGGGATGGCTAGTGATCTTTAGATTACCGTGTTATTATACTCACTGTACCTCCATTTGCTTTAAATTATTTCTAAAGCTGTATATTCAAATTATCTCTAGATGATATGATCTGTACATATGAGAATATTGTGAATGTGTAGATTCATGCCTCCCAAATATGTGACAGTTCCATCAAAAATAATTTAAACTTATAGTTGTAAATGTCATGATGAAAGTATCAATAAATGGTTTTTAATGTTTAATTCATAAGTATATGTTTTGATATTAATTTAGAAGACTATAAAGCAGATTTTTAAAAATAATCTCTTTCTATTAGATTATGCACATTTAAACAATAAGTGGCTCAGGCAAAATAAGTCATTTTAATGTCATCTGTGATGGATTTTTCTTGACAGCTACTGTAAATTACAATTACACTGCTTCTCTCTGCACATGAAAGTAAGCACTGCAATAAATTATCTTTTATTTCAATCCATCATGTCTGCTTTTCGGAAACAGAAAACCTCAAATAAAAGTTCAGCACTATTATAAGAAAAATACAGCAATTTGTGATCCGGCTTGAAACAAAAAAATGTACCCCTCTTTCCAAAAACGGTTGTTGGCTTTCAAAAATATTACTAATTGTACTTAAACATTCCTTGTCATTAAAGGGAATCCTTGGGCTCGTGCATTCCTTCATTCAAAGACTACTGTCTAAAATAAAAGCCTGGAAAGACTGAACTTGGAAAACCAGGGGCCATTTAATTAGAGCTGTGACCATTTGGAAATTAGTACTGTTTATAAGATTCGTGTAAAAATGGTGAGAAAATGATTTCCGTGTGCATTTTTCTTTCTTGAGAAGAGTATGCAGTTAAACACAGTACTCCTCTGCCCTCTTGGGGAATGTGTTCTTCGTCACAAAATGTACTTGAAATGTATTAAGAATTTTAATTTGTCTACACAATACTTCAATTGAGGAAAACTATATCATGAAAGGGAATTAAATGGAAGAAAACGGCCCCAAGAAATTCCTTAAGAGAAGAACCATAACTGAACCAGGAATTATAATAATAGGGTGATTTCAAAGTAAGTTCAGGAAGTACATCTGTATACCTTCTTCCTTCTCTACCCTCTTCTCCCTCCCCAAATGGTCCCTTCTCCCTCCCCAAATGGTCCCCGAGCACATTTACGATTTGAAGGACTTCAAATCGTAAATGTGCTCGGGCTCATGGGTAAGTGTTGTACTGTCTGAGAGATTTTTAGTTAAAGAAAAATCAGTACAGAACAGCTAATACCAGAATTCTTTTCGGTAGGTTTCAGCAGAAAGAAGGCAGATCTCCCGAGTGGGAATGTCCAGGGCAAGAAGACCCCAGGCTCAGGAGGGGTCACAGCCGGGGAGGCCTGGTGCAGGGGAGCAGCCACGGCATTTCTTGGGCAGCCCTGCCTGTCCAGCTGTTTCCACTTCCCTCAACACACCAGTTAAGGGAAGCACACGTGCTCTACCTTCCCGTGCCAAAGGCAGGGTGACCACCAATGGCTTTCAGGTTAGAGTGGAATTTGCTACTACAGGTCCCTCGGATGGTCTTTCATGAATCTAGATTTAAGCCCTAGAATCAGGGCAAATCATCTCATGCTCCCCGTATATTCCAAAGTGGGAGAAGAAGCATGATTTTAAATAGAAAATAGGAATATTAGATTTGATCCCATTTAGTCCCCGTAAGTATGTGTGATAAAACCTCGCTAGAGGGTGCCCGGGTGGTTCAATTGGTTGGGTGACTGCCTTCAGCTCGGGTCATGATACCAGAGTCCGGGGATTGAGTCCTGCATGGGGCTCCCAGCTCCGAGGGGAGTCTGCTTCTCCCTCTCACCTCCTCTCTCATGCTCTCACACACACACTCTCTCTCTCTTTCAAATAAATAAAATCTTTTTAATAAATAATAAAAAGCTCACTACAAATCCACAAGGGAAATACCCTGAAAGGCAGACCGAAATCTATACTTAGCTCCTGGGAATCAAGCATTGAGATGATGCTCAGCCAAGGAACTGAGCGAAATTTGTCCTGCGCTTTTCCTCTTTTCCACCCGGCTGTGAAATCCTGACCTTTGCATTCATGACACATACATTCTGTGATACTCCTATAACCATAAGTTCCAGCAGGATCCAGGCAGTAAATTGTTGTAGGAGAATGCACTCAAATATCTTTAGCACCTTGTAATTGCACAGCTTCTTTTATGAAGAGGAATGAGAGGTGTGATGGCGGAGGGACCCCAAGTGTTTTTTCAGAGTGGGCTTTCTTCCTCTCTCCTCATCAGAAATTAAAATGAAGATTGCCATTGTAACACACATTAAAGATGTAGCCGTGATGCCTGCCAATCTGTTAGATCCTAGGGTTTTCTTTTTTTTCTTGAAAGAAAGTAGGAGAACAGTTTATGGAATGTCCTTAGAATCATTGAGGTTTGTTGGGACTAAAGTCACATAACTTGCAGTTTAGGTAGGACCCATTCTTGTAAAAAAAAAAAAATCTAGATCATTATTGTCTTATGTAATAATCTCTCTTCCACTCTCCATTCTCAGTTCTTATTTGAAGCTTGTGTGGTACAAATAGAAACACCTTGGAAAAGTTTTTATACCTCCTGCCCCAAGTGCACAGACACACAGAAATAACTATAACCACAAAGTACAAATTTAAGAGATAAAGATGTTGACTTGTTGCTCCTGTCATGACACATGCATAGCTTACCTGTTTCTGCACTCTCAGTTACATGGAAATTAAGTCTGAATTAGTGGCT
This sequence comes from Mellivora capensis, assembly GCA_004024625.1. Lineage (NCBI taxonomy): Eukaryota > Metazoa > Chordata > Mammalia > Carnivora > Mustelidae > Mellivora > Mellivora capensis. Next base: position 44,647 of record PISX010002614.1, on the reverse strand, counting down.
GTCCATCTGCTATTTATAGTGACATCCTGGTGTAAGGGAAGGCATCTTGCAGGTCCAGAGATGAAAGTTAAACATGTTCAGAGATAAGAGTATTGACATGAGTGTCAGAGATGCTGCTTCTGAGTTCATGTTCAGACTAAACCTAGGGTCTACTGGAAACCTAGTTTGCGATATAAGAACTTTGATAAGAATTTAAATAATTGGGGCGCCTGGGTGGCTCAGTGGGTTAAAGCCTCTGCCTTCGGCTTAGGTCATGGGATTGAGCCCCATATGGAGCTCTCTGCTCAGCAGGGAGCCTGCTTCCCTTCCTCTCTCTGCCTGCCTCTCTGCTTGTGATCTCTCTCTGTCAAATAAAATCTTAAAAAAAAAAAAAAGAATTTAAATAGTAGTCCTGTAAATCCCGATCCATTGTTATGGTTAGGGTTAGGGCACTAACCCCGCATGAAAATATAAATTGTTCATGCTTTATATGTTTTAACTTTCTCGTGCTCTTAGAAATGAGTGTGTTCACCTGATTTCAAAAACAACTTCTTAACTTTGTATGTGAGGATTTGGGGGTTGAATTCTATACACCAGACTTCTTTTCTATGGGTGGAATAGATGGAAACCTGTACATTTTGGATGTAGAAAGAACAAATATAGCATTAAGAATTAGGAATCACAATACTAGCTTCTCTTAAGCATCATGATGATTAAAAAGCATTCTGTGTGAATTTTGTTAATGACATAAGTCTTGAGTGGAAATCCCAAATGATGACAAAGTTTTGGAGTATTTCAAGAATATTGACAATGCGGTTTGACTTATTGTGTGAGTGTGTCTGTTTCTAAAATGCATAATGTTTTGAAGCAGGCCAGAATAAGGAAACTATAAAAGTAGGAGGTCACATTTCTAGGTTGCATTTTTGTTTTTCTGCTCAGTTCCCAAATCAGCAGTAATTTGCAAAGTCTTTGGTGAAATCTTATACAAACCAGGCAAGTTTTTATGACCTGCATTCTATGCACATGGGTACGCATACCATCCGTATATGTGTGCGTGCACACTCATTTGTTGTCTAAAAGTGGCCTTGTTTGAATGCCTTACTAAGGTAAATGAAGTAAACTACCATGTTAGATACATACCTGTTTTCTTCATTTATCCAAAGGGAGTCGTTGCATGCAATGGCAAAAATTTTAATTATTTCAGAATAATGAAAACATTGTTACCATCTGACTAAATATAACTGATTTTTTTTCTCTTTCAGAGACTATTTTAAAGTGACTTTATCTAAGTATGTGTTAAAAACTTACCTAATTTAGTTAAATATTTTTTTGGTCGCTTTTAAAGCCGCATAACTCATCAGAATGGTTTCCAAGTCTGTCCACATTTTGTGGGGCATGGGATAGGATCTTACTTTCATGGACATCCAGAAATTTGGCATCATGGTAAGGAAGTTAATTTGGGAGCTATTTATTGGATGGAATCAGAATAAGGCAATTTTGCTCATGTTCCTCTAATTTTGAATTCATATGATCATCCTTTTGTGTGTATGCATGTGTGTGTGTGTGGGGGGGAGTTACTCAATTGTCACCAGCACATTACTATGTTACTGGATTAGAGCCCAGCAGTTTCAGTCTCAGAATAGGGTTTATTTTGCTTTTTGTCTTCCCCTGAAGGATGATGGCTGGAAGGCACAAGGGATATTTGTCTAGAAAAAGTTACTGAAAACAAAATGCCACTGCATTAATGTCCCAGCAGCATGCACATATGACTGTTTTCTGTTTTTCTTTTTCTACTCTCTTCTCTAACTGCTGACTGTTGTGGTTAAACTTCATTACATCCTACACAGCGTTGACAGCTGATGTATTTAGCAGCATGTACTCTTTAGTGATTTCTAGATTATACCCACCCTTGTATTCCTTCCCCAGAACCTCCTGCTTTTCACTGCCTGAGTGTGCACCTGACAATGAGAAGGCAAGGGTAGGTCAGAGGCAGTGGTTAGGGTAGGAGGCAGTTCTATAGAGTGCCCCCAAGGAGGGCTGCACACCTGGACAGGGACCGAAGGAAAGTTGGGCCTTGACCTGTGTGCTTGGGGTTGGAGCAGTCCCTAGAAGAAATGCTGGTAGAACCCTATTCCCTGAAGATCCCCGTGGACCCAGCAGGTCAGAATTCCTTTTGCACTAAAGAGCCCCACCTGCGGCAGCTCAGGAGCACAGAAAGAGTGTCTCAGGCGTGTGCCCCACCCTGCACCAACACTTGGAGTTATTTCAAGTCACCCCTGTCCTAGCCTCCTGCTTTAACCTGCACCCTAAGGGGCTGCCTTCCCTTTGTATCAGTTCCCCAAGATGTCTTTCTCTTTGGGGTTGCGGGCAGGGCCTAGGACCGAGTGAAGCCAGGAGACCTGGAAGCAAGTGGCCAGGGGACTGTGGAAGTTGTCAACAACAGGTGTCTAAAACATCCCAGCTGCCTCTGCTAGCCCTTGGTACACCCTTCCCAGGGGCCTTGACCCCAAGCAAAGGAAATTCGAAGCCTAAGGGTCAGAACCCCTTCTACCCTAAAAGAAAAAATAAATTAAACAGTCCTGCCCCTCTAATTCTGTTTCTCTCTTTCTCTCCATTTCTCACTCCCCCTACCCTGTATTTTTTGTTTTGCAGCAAATGACAGCGATCTACTCATGGAGGAGGGAATGGCGTTCACCATAGGTCAGTGCCCAAGCTTCCCTTTAGAGAGCCCTGGCTCCCTGGATCAAGGCAGCAGTGCTGGCCTAGGCCAGGCAGTCCCGTGAAGGAATAATAAAGCCAATCAGCGTAATGAAATAATTCAGATGCATAGCAAATCTGATTAAATAATATCCTCGAGCCCCATCTTCCTAAATCAGATACTTACCGACACATTTAGGAGACGGCAGCCATCCAACCTCTAATTCTGTTCCGAGCATAATGCAGTGTTCGGTGTTTTGTTGTTGTTTTGGTTTGGTTTGGGGTTTTTGTTTTTGTTTTTGTTTTTTTCCAGTAACACTTAGTAACTAGAAGTGATCATGTCCCTTGCTCCCTGTCTGGCTGCCCTTCCTGACTAATCATGTGACTGGTGTCACCACCAAATTCCAATCATCTAAGACCCTAAAGGCATCATCATATTTCTGACTGTGGTACTTAATGGAGAAGCAATTAGAGTGAAATAGGAAAATTGTTATTTGCTGATTAATGAACATTTTAAGCATGTTTTAAAAATTCAAATATTTTTTAAAAACTGACTGGTATTTATAAGAGGGACTGGTGTTTGGGTGGTTATTATCCACGGGGTCCTAATTAAAGCTTGATTAAAATGCCCTTTTTTTCTTAAGAAAAATTACGAACGAGGCAACTTCATACATTTTTGACTGAGGTGGTGTTTCCTCTTCCTACTGTTTAGTTTGTAGTATACTATGTAAGCAACATCAATTATCAGCCCTTGTGAGATGACAACAGGAACCCGTGGGGGAAGCACTTGGGGTGAGGGGAGGAGAACCTTCTTCTCTTTTTTCGTAATCAGCCTGAACAATATATGACAAGAATGTGATTAGATCACTGCAGTAAATATTTTCCCTCTTACAGAGCCAATCATAACCGAGGGATCCCCTGAATTTAAAGTCCTGGAAGACGCCTGGACTGTGGTCTCCCTGGACAATCAAAGGTGTTTGCTTTCGGTGCCACTACTTTGAGATGCTGTGGGAAGGGAGATTGGTCCGAGGGCTCCCGCGAGCTGCTGTTCCCCGCCCCGCCTGCGCTCTCGCGCCTTCTGACCGCTGCGGTGTGTGTTTCAGGTCCGCCCAGTTCGAGCACACAGTTCTCGTCACGTCGGGGGGCGTGCAGATCCTGACCAAACTGCCCCACGAGGCCTGAGGAGCCGCCCGCAGGTCGCAGAGGCCGGGCGCTTTTTATCCTAAATTGCCGAAATCCAGCTGGAGAACTTTTAGAAGACACAGGCAAAACGGGAGGTCACGCTGTAACCAACCTAGCTTCCCGTCTTGGAAAAACCCGGTGGGGATCCGATCTCAAGCCCGGCCTTGGCCTCGGAGCTTCGGAGAGAGGGCGGGCTGGGCTTCCCACCGCGGGAAACGATTCTGGGGGGGAAATGGGGAAACCCGGTTTGGATTTCTAGAGATGCGTGGTTTTCTCTTCCCCTTGCCTTGACTGCCCAAGTAAAAACGTTCCCCTCCTAAGCCCATTGTGTCTGTTGTCCTTGCGCCTCTGACAGATACTAGAGGGAGAGGGTGGCTGGTTAATTTTTGAGTCTCTGAACTTTTCACATCTGTAGTTGGGGGAAAGAATGAGCCTAGATGTTAGCTGGGAATTTTTTAGAAGTCTTTTCTTTTCCCCTTGTGGATCCCACGTTGGCACTAGCCCTTCCAGTTCTTTTTCCTTCATAGCTGCTTTGGGATGAAAAGATTAGCTAGCAAACCGTGGGGTTGGTTACACATATTTCCTTGCCTGTGAACCCTGCATCTGGACTCCACAGTGCTTTATCAGTCCACACACATGGCTTTCCTGGTCCCCTGTGGCTCTTCTGGCTCTTCCTCACATCCCTCATCCTGCCCGGAGCAGCCATCCCTGAGGTTACTTTTGAGGGACCCTCTCGCCCCTCCATATCTCTCCATATCTCTTTCTCTCTCTCTCTCTCTCTCACACACACACACACACACACACACACACAGTCTGTTGCATTAGAAATTCGAACATTGCCTCCTCCCCATCCAGATGTGAACACTGTCCGGCTGTCTAGCCCCTAAGCTGACCTCTCCCCGTATCCACCCCCTTTGGACAGCTCTCCTGCTGGAGACCCACCCAGAAGATTCTAGGAGAAGAAGATATGGAAACTTTTGAGAGCAAGAGCCAAGTTAGCTGGGATTGGAACTGGCAAGCCTGAAGCTCCACCAGCGTTAGAAGCAGAAAATCCAAGCACTCACATTCTGCATTTCCCAAAGGCCCATTCTGATCAGAATACCCTCTCTTCCTCAGCAGGAACTACACCCCCCAGCACCTGTTCACCCCTGGGCTCAGGTGAAGAGGTGCCGGGGCGTCCAGTAGGCACATAGAGAATAGCCCCCCTCTGATTATGGTTTTTGGAACAAGTTCTGTGAGGGTGTCCAGGCAGCCAGGAGTTGTGCTAACTTTTGTTTCTACTGAAGTGGGTTTTACAAAGTTGCCACGCACTAAATATAGCTTGGGCTGGAGAGCACAAGGAAATGCAAGCACCTGTAGTTGCCATGACGGGTGGTCTCTGTGATCAGGACCCAAGAGGCAGCTGTCTTTGTGACACAAAGTGTAGGGAGAAGAGAGAGGAAACAGGCCAGTAAGTGCACTTGGAGAAGTGGCTAGTTCAAGCTTTTCCCTGAACGTGGATTCTCTTGGGCATCCTCCAACCCTTCCAGCCCCCTTTCTCTGCGCTCAGGGATGGAGAATTTGGACAGAGGTGATTCCAATTCAAGTGGATCTGAGAACTGGAAAAGGTAAGGGAGGGGTTGAAGATTTACAAAGCCCACAGAAAAACTTTTCGGAGTTCTTGAGACATTGTCCAAGCAAAGGCCTAGAGACTGAGACTGCTGCTCTCAAACAATCATTCTCCAGGAAAGAACTCAGCCCAGATGGCCTTGGGAGAGGTTTGCTAGATAATGATTTCACTTCTCTCCTAGAGCAATGAGATTGCAAGGTTCCCGCTTATCTTATCTACTGATCAGTTTACTCCAAGTTCCCCAAGAATAATTTTATTAGGACCACAGGGTTTTACCAACCACTGGGATAACATGCTCTTTGTGCAGCAATTATTCTGCGGTGGAAGTATTTATGGGACAGGTTTATAATCCTATTTATTGAAAGTAACTAGTTTAAGCCTAGTTTAAACATGATACCCACATATATGTATATACACCAGCACCAGCCAGTGTCAGCAGCTCCATAGGAAACAAACTTGATTTAGAGCGAACTCCGTTTAACATGCTTTGAAGTTGAAGTTAGAAAGATTTAAAAATACCTTGTGCACTACCACCACCACCACCATCACCTTCCGGTTGAACTGGCCCCAGACCTCACCCCGGGGCCGCCGGGATTTCAGGTCCTGCGGTGTCTCTCACTGGTTCTACTCGGAATCCGGGACTCTCAGGATAAACGTGAGAGTTTTGTTTCCTGTCGGAGTTGGGACCGGCAAAGATCTAAGCAAACCAGCGTTTCAGAACAGGTGTCCTCCTAGCAATGGGGGTGGGGTGCGGTGGGAGGGATCCACTCCGGGCTCACCAAGTGGAGATAAGGTCGCGCACATCGAAACCCGGCTCCAGGCCGGGTGTCTCAGTGCCGGAGGGGCCCCGGCTCAGCCGCACCTCCCTGGACCTGCTTCTCTGGGGCTAAGAAATAATCCCCGAGTATAGACACTTCCTCGCCCACATATAATTCATTTCTAAAATAAACAAGGCTCTGAAGCCGTTTCCCGAGGGACCGCGTCCTTTGTTCTACGGAGCCAGCCCGGTCCTCTGCACTGGAAAGGCTTGGATTTCTCCTTCCAGATGTGGACTGAGAGCCCTGTAGACGACAGTCGCGACCTGTGGCTGCCTCTCTCCCCTCCCCCCATCTTACAGTTCTCTGGCATAAACTGGCCACGGGCCGCCCAGCCGTCGGGTTCCCTCGCGTATAGCCCTGAGCGCCAGAAGTCAACAGCCACTTCCCTCGGTCCCCACCCCGACCCGGCGCCAGCCGCGGCGATCACTTACGTGGGCAGGGCCCGCTAGAGGTGCGCGCAAGAGACCAGGGGCCCGGGCGGCATCCGTGTTGCTGTGCAGAACGCACCGCACCGCACCGCACCCCGAAACAGGCTCTCGGAAGGAGCAATTAAAACCACAAGTGCAACACGGCAATCAAGAGGAGTCGAGCGGCTCCAGGAGTAGTCTGGTGGCGGAGTCATTAGCTGGTTGTTGCTACAAAGCATCGCCCTGTGGTTCTGTGATTAGGGGGGGGGGGGTGTCTTTTTAAACGTTGGCAAACCAGTTATTGGTTTGAAGGTTTTGGGGTTTGGTTTTTTTTTTTTTTGCTTTTGTTTTCCTTTTTGCTCCAACCACGCTGCCTGAAATATTGCTACCCCCAATATCATGTTAAACCAAAGGAGAGGAATTCCGCGGGCAGCAGCTGCGGCTACAGAAGTTAAAAAAGAGAGAAGCCCCTTCCACTAATATCTGTAACGACGGCACCGATGTAATTTGTTTTGAATGTTCATTTTCATTGGCGTTCCCTCTGCCAAAAAGTGCTTGATTACAGAACAGAGGTTTGTCCCGCGATCATTGCGCGCTCCAGACAGGGGAAGGTGCAACGCCGAAGGTTCAGCTCAGGCCAGATCAAATCCTGGGCTGTTTAACGCTGAAAGGCTGCATGTTGCTATTAGTGTTAAATATATGGCTAATTATGCGTATGAAAATTAAACATCAGTGTTATGCTAATGGGACGCCTTCAGCTGCGGATCCGAGCACTTGAGACTACCATTTAATCAAATGAATCAGTAACTAATACATCTGCACGTGTGAACTTTCACAAGATCATTTCCCCGTTCCCGTCACACCGCTAAATTATGAAAGAAATAATTATCAACACTTTCTAATTACCTAACAAAGTAATTTGGGATTCACCGTGGGGCTGGCGGGATGGGGAACCAACAGCCCCTCGAAGACAGCGTGGTGCGCGCCCCGCCTCGTGGGGGTGGCTGTGTGGTGGCGGCGGCGGGGGTCTTTTGTGCGATTTTCTGTACCTAGCGCCCCAGAAGATAGAAGGCGCCGTGGCAGCTTTTGCCAGCCCTGCCCCCAGGCCCAGGGGCTCCCGCTCTGCCCACTGGAGATGAGGAGGACCCCGGGCGACAATGAGAGACAAGTCTGTAACCAGATCTGCGCGCCTACCACTGGCCTGCTTTTGCCGCGAGTTTCCGGGGTCCACAGGACTCGTAAACCCCGGGTACTCTTGCCAGACCCCAGGAGGCCGGAAAATGACCACCCGGTATCCGAGGCTCAAGCCAAACTGAGCCCGCCGGCTCCTCGGCTCCACTCAGCGCCGCGCCCTTGGGGCGAGTGAGTCCAGGGCATTCGGCGCAGTGAGTGGAGGGGAGAGGGAGGCGGAGGAAGGTTGGGAGGGAAAGAGGGGGTGTTGGGGGGAGGGGGCGGTGCGGTCGCCTTTCCTGGGAGGAGAAGCGCGGGTTCCTGGCTCTCCGCGCGCTCTGCTTTAATCAGACCGGTGCAGCCTCGAGCTGGAGTGGCCAGCTGGGCCTGGAGCAATGCGAGCAGGCCCCAGGGAGCGGCGGCGGCGGCGCGGCGGCCGAGTGAGTGAGTTCGCCCGGAGGGCCCCAGACCCGACCCCAGGGATGTGGCAGAGAGGATCCAGGCCGAGGAGGCGCGGCCAAGGAGAGCGCTGGGCCAGGCACACGACTCTCGAGAGGACAGCGCTCTGCTGGCCGCCTCTGGTGCCATCACCCCCCATCCCCTGCAGGGCGCGACTTCGCGCTCCCAGGCCACGGCCGGGCTCCAGAGCCGCCCAAGCTGAGCGCTGGACGGGGTGACGGCAGCTAGGAGAAGCAGTTCCTCAGTCCCGGTGTGGGGGGCGGGCGGAGGGTGGGGACAGTAATGGGGGGAGGGCGGCAGCGCCGAGCGGTTGGTGGGTTTCTGGGAAGTTAGGCGCGCCGGGGAGGCGGGAGGCCGAAGAGCCACCGGCCGCTGAGGTCCCGGCGCGGGCGCTGCAGCCCATTGTGCGCTCCGCACCGCGCGCTCTGTTGCAGAGGAGCCCCGGCCGGGAAGTGTGGACGCGTTTCTCCCGAGGCCGGGCCGCCTCGCCCGCTCTAGTCCAGCGGAGCCGGAGCGCCTCGGACCAATCCCCGGTGATTATGCAAGACAGCGGACCAATCAGCTCCGCCAGCTCATGAATATTTATGACCTTGGCTGAGTCAAAGCTTTGAAGCGAGTTTGGGGAGCTCGGCAGCATCATGCTTAGACTTTTCAAAGAGACAAACTCCATTTTCTTATGAATGGAAAGTGAAAACCCCTGTTCCGCTTAAATTGGGTTCCTTCCTGTCCTGAGAAACACAGAGACCCCCAAAAGGGAAGCAGAGGAGAGAGAGAGACCCACACCCAGACCCCGCGAGAAGAGATGACCATGACCACCATGCCAGAAAGTCTCAACAGCCCCGTGTCGGGCAAGGCGGTGTTTATGGAGTTTGGGCCACCCAACCAGCAAATGTCTCCTTCTCCCATGTCCCACGGGCACTACTCCATGCACTGTTTACACTCGGCGGGCCATTCGCAGCCCGACGGCGCCTACAGCTCGGCCTCGTCTTTCTCCCGACCGCTGGGCTACCCCTACGTCAACTCGGTCAGCAGCCACGCGTCCAGCCCCTACATCAGTTCGGTGCAGTCCTACCCGGGCAGTGCCAGCCTCGCCCAGAGCCGCCTGGAGGACCCAGGTACGTGCGCCTGCCAGGGAGAGGGAGAGGAAAGGGTACGAAGGGAGAGAGGGACAAGGAGGGTGGAAGGGAGGGAGGAAGGGGGGAGGAAGAGAGAGAGAGAGGAGGGAGAGAGGGAGAGAGAGGTGGGGGTGGGGAGGGCGCCGGAGCAATGGAGGTTTCGGGTATCAATCTATGTATGAATCCTTGTCATAGCAAAGAAAGGATTTTTTTAAAATTCCACCCAACTCCCAACTATACAGCAAAGGATAAATCCGAGAGCGTCCCCTGGCACTGTCTGAGCCTCTGGGCGGCTCTGTGCGCGGAGCACACAATGCCCCTTTGGAAAACAGAAACCCACATGTGCACGTATTAGTCGCAGTAATTATTTATTGCGTAGCGCTATAAACAATGTATGCAATTAAGGGTAATTAAACCTCAACTACCGCCTGCAAAAATAGCAAACTTTGTCTGCAAAGGCAGGAACTGCATGCCTGGGAACTGCCCCAGTCTGCCTGCAGCGGCCCATGTCCGGCCCTCGGACTTTACGGGACACTTCCCTGGCTTTCGGACTTTCTTGAGCGTTCTCTGTCGGCCCAGCCTCTGCCATCCCTCGGTTGCCACTCGCCCTCGGCTCCCCGCACTAAAGGCAGTCCCTGCATTAACAGCAGCCCCCGCTTCTGCTGTCCCTCCAGGGGCTGACTCGGAGAAGAGCACGGTGGTGGAAGGCGGTGAAGTGCGCTTCAATGGCAAGGGGAAAAAGATCCGCAAACCCAGGACGATTTATTCCAGTTTGCAGTTGCAGGCTTTGAACCGGAGGTTCCAGCAAACTCAGTACCTAGCTCTGCCCGAGAGGGCGGAGCTCGCGGCCTCCTTGGGACTCACGCAGACGCAGGTACCTTGCCGCTGCCCCTTTGCCAAGCGGGCTCCCCGCGGCCGGCCTGCGCCCGGAGCTTCATTTCTGGCTCTCTGGGCCTCAGGGTCGGAGACTCTGTGCGTGTGTGTGTGTGTGTGTGTCCGTGTCCCATCCTTGGTTCTCCCTGCGTCTCTTCTTCCTCCCTAGTTCTCTCTGCCCGGGCTCTGTCGCCGCACTCTGTACTCCGCACTGCCTGCCGCCGGGCCCTCACTCCCTGGACAATCTGATTAGGGCGTGGAAGGATTTCCCTAGACGTTTTGTTTGGGGACTCTGAGGTCACACGTGCCCGAACAACTGGAACAATAGACGCTGGGCTTAATCCCTTCTTTGCCTTCAAAGTGTGTGGCTAATCACTCAGGGCCTGGGCCGGAGCCTCTGTCTCCCTCCACCTCCTCCTCACCGGGTTGGGGTAAGGGGAAATCCTTTCCTCTGTCTTCTCACCTCCCAAGTCCCAGACCCTGGAGGAGGAACCGGACCTTCCTTCCCCGGATTGCTCTAAGACTCTGGGGAGCCCATGGGCTTTCTGATCAGGACTGGTGCAGGTTTCCAACGTCTGGGCGGGGATTTGGAGTAGAGCTGGGGAGAGCAAACAGACACTAAGGAAAGGTTGATGTAAGTCCAAATGAAAAGTGTAACAAAACCTTTTGGCCTCCTCAATCAGCCCCCGACTCACTCAAGGGCAGAAAGGATGGAGCGAAGAGAAAGCAGGTGGCATTACAAATAAATTTCCTCCACTCCTTTCCTCCACTCGATTCTTTTATTGATGTTCATATTGGACTTGAAGACTCGATGTTGTGCAGGCGCTGCTTCTCCCCCCAGACGATTGCGAGGGTCGAGCTGAGTCCCTGACAAGCGAAGGCCTGGATCCCCCTTAACTCCTCACCACCGCGCCCCCTTGGCTCTCTGAGAGCTTGCCCCTGCGGGCCACCGCGGGCTGGCGGCCTGGCCTCCGAGGCTTTGGTTTTTATAGGTGGTGGTCGGGCTCTGCTCCTCGAGCAGGGAGCTGCCCAGTCGCGCAGGGCAGCGAGGGGGATCCTTTCTCCACTGTCCCACAGCTCCCTTATCTCCCCGACGACCACGGTAGGCACAGTGGACCTAGCCGAGTCACATTATTGTCCGCTCTTGCAGGTCAAGATCTGGTTCCAGAACAAGCGTTCCAAGTTCAAGAAACTGATGAAGCAGGGCGGGGCGGCTCTGGAGGGTAGCGCGCTGGCCAACGGCCGGGCACTGTCTGCCGGCTCCCCACCAGTGCCGCCCGGCTGGAACCCCAACTCCTCATCTGGGAAGGGCTCGGGCGGCAGCGCGGGTTCCTACATCCCCAGCTACACGTCATGGTACCCCTCGGCGCACCAAGAAGCTATGCAGCAACCCCAACTCATGTGAGGTTGCCCGCCCGCACCCTCCCGCCTCCTTCCCGTCTCCCCCCGGCCCGGGCCCCTCCCGCCTCCCGGTCCATCCGCCCTGTCCGCAAGCCCTGGGCCTACAGAAAGGCCCAGGGGCAAAGAAGAAGGAACAGCGAAGGCAGGACGCCCGCCACCTCCTTGGAGCCCCGCGCGGTCTGGACCGGCGACTTCCTGGCGCCCACGCCCTCGCCCCCGCCCCGGCCTACGCCGCGCGGTGACAGCAGACAGCGGCCTCCGAGCGCAGGCACAAGCTCCCGAGACAGCCAGAGCAGCAAGATGAGCCAGCTGGACCCGACTCGTCGACCTTCAGCTGTGTGGGACTATCAGGAAAACAAAACAAAACAAAACAAAAAAACACAACCCACAAAAAACAAAAAACAATGTAGAAAAAGCAAAAGCTTTTTTTTTTTCTTCTTCTGTTCTGTCTGTCTCTTGTCTCCTTTCGCTCTGTATCTGTGCGCTGACGAAGTCGAGGTCCTCGTCTGTCCGCTGTCCTCATTCTGCGGCCTCTGAAAAAAGTCACCAGGTCGGAAGAGGCTCGGGCCGGCAGGCGGCCCAGTTCCGCGTGCTGGGACGTTTCGTTCTTTCGGACTTTCTCCTGAGCCTGCCTAACCATCTGGGTATCTCGCTGCGGAACTGGGGGAAATTGGAGGGAGGGGGTTTTATTTATTGAGAAATGGACTTCGTCTGAGGGTGAACGTTGGCCAATTCGCAGTTCTGTGGAGCGCAAGGAGCGCCTGGTCCAAGAGTACCTACCGATGACTTCAAGTGCACCCGGAAGAACGAATAAGGAGGACCTGGTGATTTTTAACTTATACAGTAACTTTTGTACTTCACTGGTATGAAGAAGATGGAACTTAATGCTTTGCATTTTTACATGTTCCATATTATTTTTAAAAGAAAAAAAAAGAGAAATGAAGCCAACACAATTTTCTCATCTCGGGAAAAACACTTGGTCGCTTTGCCTGGACAAGAAGGAAGATCCTAATTCCCTCTTTGGGGAGAGCGAGAGAGGACCGATGGGCAGTGAAGAAAAAAACAGGCAGACATATACGAGTGCCCTAAAGCCAGTGAGTTTTAAAGAAAGACAAAAGCAGCACTAATCCCCAGAGGCTTGACCACAGAAAAACGCCAGGCAGCACCCTGGACGCCCAGGCTCCAATGCAGGATCTAATCGCTGTACATATTATTATTGTTGTTAATTATTATTGTTATTATTATTGTTCCGTACACATGTTGCACAAGCTTAGCTTTTTTTCCGTTCTGTTGTGTGTGGCTGTAAAATCTGATGCTTTGTGAAATGAGAATCTTGACATTTTACTTGTGAAATTTGGAAAACGTGATCAATTGAAATCAACCGTGTTTTGTGTTCTCTATGTCAAAGTTTAGTTTTATATTGAGAATGTTAACTTATTGCTTTGTATCTTGGGGAAAAAAGAACTTTGTAAATAAGTTATAAAGTTTCTTTGAGACAGTAAAATTATGGTTTCGAGAAAGAACTGCTGTCCGGTGTGCTGTGTGAGGGGTGCTGTGGGCTGGGCCGGGGCCTCCACCTCTAGGGACAGATAACGCAGAGGTAGCGACTTCTGGCTCCGGACATATCAGAATAAGTGGCAAGGCCCTCCCCAGCGGCTGGGACCGTTTATTTTGCTCTGCTTCCGACCCCTAAGGGGTCTGATCCCTACCTGGGTTAGAAGGGTGGGCAGCGACGGTCTGGCAAGGGTCCTTGAAGGGGGGATCAGGAACAGGTGCTGTGTGACGGAGCCGGGTGTCAGGAACCAAAGGGACTGTGAAGGCTGGCTGAGAGGAGATGAAAGCAGAGCTCAAAGGCAGCTGGCATGGGAGACTTGAGTGCCACCCCTCACCCAGTTACCTCGCCTGAAGCCTAGAGGACTGAAAGCAGGGACGCTGGACTTTGCCCCCTTGCCATCGCGGGTATCTGGCCTTACGGCTTTTGCATGCCGGCTGGGCGCGCGATCCCGACGCGGAAAAGACGCGGCCGGACACCAGAAAGGGGCCGGAAGGACTCGTCTGTCCGGCTACACCCAGTCGATCAGTGAGCTCCGGAGGACAGTCCCAAGGCGCCACCGGGCCCCTCCACAGTCACTCCCACTCACTGGGCTCCTCCACCAAGAGAAGCCCCTTTCCTCCTAAGGATCCCCAGCTTCTCTCCGCGCCTAGATGGAAATGCCAAGGGAGGGGCAGGAGGACTTCATTGACTCCTTGGAACCCAGGCGCCGGCTGAGTCAGGATCTCCCTCCCACTCCCCCCAACCCTAGCCCGACAGTCCTGAGGCCATGTCAGTAAGGGGGCACCTCCAGTGGAACGTTCCGATGAATTCTCTCCGGGAGAAAGTGGATTCCGATCAACTAGAACCAGATTGGCTCCCTCCAACCCGGTGGCCCGGCGTCTCACCCCAACCTCAACCCCAGACCCCACAGCCAAGCGGAGGAAGCTCAGGGAAGCTGCGGGCCTCGACGGGCTGCTTTGAGCGATTCCCGCTTCCCTCGCACTCGCCTTGCGACACTGCTTCGTACCGGCTGGCCCTCCGCCTTTGGGGGGCCCTTTGCAGCGCGCGGTGGGGAGCAAAGCGGGGAAGGCAGTGATCTGTGTTGTGACAAGCACCCATTTTTCAATTGGTGCTGGTGAAAGAGCAGATGCTCCAGGCTCTTCTGACGCCCTTTGGGAAGGGGAGGGGAAGTGGTGGAGGGGCGGTGATGGAGGCAGCTGGGGAAATAGTGGGGGATGGAGCCGGGGACCTCGAGGCCCCTTCAGGGTTTGGGATTGGGGCATTTCCTCTCCCGCTGGTCTCCAGAACCCGGAACGCAAACCTGGGAGATCAAATCTAGGAGGCGGGAGCGGACGGGCCTCAAAGCTGAGAGGGAGAACAGGATTTCCCCAGGCTGGGTTCCGCCGTGGGGTAGGGAACTTTTCAGATTTGGTTTTCCCTGGAGATGTGACTTTGCTAAAGGGGAGGTTTTGGTGGGTTGCTCTCACACATCCAACTCTGGTGCAGCAGCCAGGACCCAGCTCCTGAAGCCACAGGCAAAATCTGTTTGGTCAAGCGGATTTTAATATTTTGAGATATTAGCTTATACTAATTTAATAATCTCTTGCTAACAGTTCAAATAGAGAAATTATTAGTTTTAGCTCAACGAAGGCGGTCTTTAGTTAGGCTCTATTATAATTATAAGCGGTTGCACTTTTAAAAAATGTTAATCTCAATATAGGCCTAATTAATGCTGCCTTGTTACTGACAAGTAGTTCATCAAATATCTGATTCAAAGATTTTCATAATGAGTATATTAATTAAACTATGAATAATCTAAAGGTGGTTATATTTAAACAATACCTCATTATAATGATTAAATACTGATTTCGAATATTATGTCTTAACAATTGTCACTTAGAAAACACAACCTTTCCTTATGTATGAGTCTGTAATGGCAAAATGCAATTTTGGGATTTTTTTCCTCCTTGTTCAAAAAATGTGAACCTCATTTTAAAACACTTCTGAAATAGGTTACACACAGCTTAATGATTATCAAAATGACTCTTTTCTGCAAAAAAAGACCCCAAAGTGCGCGTACAGCTGCAAACCCAAGAGGGTCAGCATCATTTCACTGTATTCTCTTCTTGATTACAAGCCGGGCCCATCAAACACAACATAATTACAGTAATTTCAGGTTTATTTATTCTAATGCAGTTTCCCCATCTCTCTGGTAATTATGAGCAATTTTTTCGCCCAGGGAATCTTTTTGCATTAACAAAAGAGATAACGCACTGAAAGCCAAATTTGCTGTGCATTGAGAAAAGGGAAAAAAAAATCAAATAGGTGCGAGCTGCCATCTCTGCAATTCTCTGGTACCGGAGCCGGCAAATTGCTTGCAGGTGTATGGAGCAAGCTTGTCAATGGCCAGGCCTCCAAATTAGCAAATGCACAGCATCGAAGTAGTGAAGACAGACTTAGCAAAATTGCCAAACAACAGATACCTCTTTAATATCTTCTCTCACACACACAAGCTCTAAAAGGGGCAGGGTTGGGGGGGGGGGTAGGGGCACAAGCAACAATCCCCAGCCCCCTTCCCACTTGTCTTGGCTTTCATAAGCCTGGGACTGAGTGGTCCTGCAAGTGGTAGTCTAGTCGTGCAAGAATCTAGGTTCTAAATCTAGGCAATATTTTAAAAATCTGAAATTGGAAACATGTTTATAGCTCACAGTTTTCCTTCATCGATTATTATGTTTTATTTTTCTTTCTTTCTTTTTGGGATCCGAAGCTGGGCTGGGTCAGATGGCCCTTCAGCCTTCGCCTAGTCTGTGCTAGTTTGAAGAGCTACAAAAAGTTTAAAAATTCCTCTACTGATATGCACAGAAATATGAATTTATTCTTAGAATCATTTGATGGAGAAATAACTAAATCGCTCCTCTTGAAGAAATTGTCCATTTCTGTCACCTATGGAAAGGTAGGTCTGGATATGGAACCTGAGATGCTTGATCCCAAGAAAAATTAAGAGGAAAGAAGCAACCCAGGTCCCCAGCTATATTTTTTTAAATCCTGCTATCTATCTTTTTCATTCTGTATCTTTTGAAAACCGATTTCAGAATTATCTGGGTTTTGTCAAGCCACCGCCTGGGTTAAACATCTGAAATCACAGGCTAAAGCGAACTTTTCTGCTCCTCATCCCGCACACGCCATAGGCACCTCCATCAAATGCAGTATGGTGAGTAAGGGTCTGTCCCTCCCATGACTCAAAGAAACCCTCCTTCGGTCCCCAGCTTCACAGCAGACCCCAACTCCAGTGTAGACAGGCAAATGGCTCTAAAGGGTGCCTTCCCCAGGCCCAAGAAACCTGTCACCCACACCCACTCCTGTGCTACCCCCGCCCTCATCCCCCAACCTTCAGGGATTAACACTTCCTGAAACATCAAGTGTTTTTATAAAAAGGAAAAAAAAATAATCCTGACATCGCTGACAAGAAGTTTTGATGGAAGAATTAGCTGGTGCATACATAATCACTCCCCCACCCTCCTACTCCCGGAGCGGGAGCCACCGCGGCGGGCGCAGCGCAGCCTTCCAACCCTCTGAAAAATGAAACCAGTTTCCACCCTTACCTTCTTCAGTGTCAATTTCAGATAATCTGGACACAATCTTTGCTAGATCAAATCAAAAGGGTCGAAGGCGGCATTTGGCTGGGAGAATGACAGGAAAGAAAAGGCAAAAAAGGAAAAAAAAGAAAAAAAAAGAAAAGTAGGAAATATAAAACCGACCAAACCAGATCAAAATAAAACCAGAAAACCAAAAAGAATCCCCCAGCCCCATCCTCCTATCCTGAGAGTAAAGAGTGGAAAGAGGTCTCCAGGACCAGGCTCCTCCGAGCGCCGCAGGCTTTTTGCAGCGCAGCGCTTGCAGAATAGGACTGAAATTTTCGGCTATATAGCCTCTGTCTTTATAGCTGATGAAAAAAATTGCAGATTATTAGCATAAATGTTTACTCTTCATTACGCTGATGACATTGTGCACTCGAGATCTTGGTAATCTTTGGGAAAATTATGAGTAATTTTTAAAAATTTTAAAGCAGCAGCAGTTACCATGCAATTCAGGCTAATTCTGCGTAGGCTCCGAACGGATATAATTATCGAGGAGTCAAGATGTTATGCTAAAAACTATGCATTGATATTCCCATTTATTATGTACATACAACTTTGACAATGTTGATGCTTGAAATAGCAGGAAATTGTCTTGCGCAAAAATTACAGTCCATATTAGGACATCTGAAATTGCGAAGAATTATATAGTAATTGCAGGCTTTCAGATGGGAGAGCCAGAATGCTCAAACTAGTGCAAATGTGGATAAAATTACAGATCAGAGCAAAAATTAGGGAAAAAGGGGGTCTGGGATTTTTCAGGTTGGCTATAGGATTCCGGAAGTGTCTAATGCCACATGATTGCTGCAGCTTTAGGGGAGACATTCATGCCTCAAATAGCGCCTTGGCCAGGGTGGCTTTAATTGAATTTCTTGGGCTTTTTCTTTTAATAGGGGCAAATGAGAAAATTGGCCACCTAAGGCAAATTTTCACTGTTCTCCCCTTCAACATGTTGAGAAGAGAATCCTTTCTCCGCGTGCCTGCTTTTCCGGGTTTGGATGCCACGGAAGCCCCGGGCCCCCACCCTAAATGCGGCAACTATTAAGCAAGTGACTGAGCCGGACCTCCGGCACCCTCATCCCGACACTCGTTCTTTTCTCATTTCCATTTCTACTCTCCTTCCTTCGGCCCCTTTCTCGGATTCTCGCAAGCCCCCCTCACAAAGCAGCCGGGTTGGGCCGAGGAATTTGCAGGCCAGGGGGCGGGAGGCGGGAGTGGGGTGCGGGAGCAGCCTTTGCATTGAGGAGTTGGTGTGAATAGGAGCCTGCTATTTGGAGGCTTTGGGATGAGGAGGAAAGAAGCTGAAGGTTATTGGGGCCGCCCCGCGGTCCCCTAGGCCCTTCTTTGGTCAATACCGTCCCAAGATAGCGCCCCCCAGAAACACTCATTCCCCACTTGGGCGGCGCTTCTCTAGAGCGCTGAGACACTCTGCGACTTTAAGAAGCTGAGGCCAGGGCCGAGGAGGGATGGGGCGGGGCGGGGGCTGCCCCGGAGGAGGGGGCAACGCGGCGGCAGCGGGCGGGAGAATCCACCTGGTGTGCGGCCACCACTCGGAGCACCCTAGACTTGGTCGAGGTCCAGGGCCAGAAGTCCCCATTGTTCCGTGAGCGACGATTTAATTTCTAGGGTGTCTGAGACTCCTGCACCCCCAAAAGGAGGGCAGGGACGGGAGTGTGGGAAGCCCGCCATGTTTGCTCCCTTGGGGCCCAAGTCTGCCCTCTGGGATTACCCCCGGGCTCTCCAAGTCCAGTCCTTCCCTCCCTCTCGCCTCTTCTCCATCCCCTAAATTCGAATCCTCTGTCCTGCAGCCCCCGCTTGCCCCACGCAGCTCTTCACCACCTTCCCGGGCTTCGCACCTGATCCTCGCGCTCCCCCGCCCCCCAACTCCTCTCTCTGGCGGGACCCGACCCGGGACGCAGCTGGTGGCACCGGGGCTGCAGAGAATCCTGCAAACGGTCTCCGGACAATCGCGGGAGCGCAGCCCCACTGCCCGCAAAGGGCTAAGACTTAGTGGTGTTTGCGGTCTGGCCCGACCCTGAGGACCAGCGAGCAGTCGGAGTCGGAGCAGGAGACGGCCCCTGCAAGAAAGGTCTCTAGAGACTGCGCCTGTGTTCTCCTGTGGAGGCTCCGAGTGGCTGCTCTTCCAAGACCTGCCTGCTCTTTCTTTTCAGAAACATATTGTCTCCCCCGCCCCGCCGGGCCCCAGGCCCCAGGGCGGAATGTAACATCTTGTAATGTGGCAATCACTGCCAAAGCCGTCCCTGCGAGGGGAACTCCTGCCAGGGGGGCCTCGGAGCGCTGTGGGGCCTCCGCATCCGCCCCCGCTGGTGTGTCTAAGGGGGGAGGGGGCGGGGCAGCAGGAAAAGCGCGCGGGGCAGATCCCAATGGGGAAGGAGGTCCCGGCAAAGGGAGGCTTCTCTGGGGCTGTTTTGGGTGTCATGACCCCGCCATAGCGCGCCAGTCTCCGGAAAGCCTGGTCCGATAGGGCCAGGGGCTCGCGTAACTGGAACCTTAGGATCGCGCCCCACCCCCCTCGCTTCTGGGGACCCCAAAAGCGAATGCAAGGGAGGTATTTTAGGAGGAAAAGAGATCTGTAGCTTCATTTTCAAGGAGGTGTCTGATCCTCAACAGGTTTAAGGCACTGGTGGTCGCTGTTCCTTGGGAAAGGAGCCGGCTTTTGACTTTTGAGCTAGTGTTTGGGACGAGGAACTCGGGGGTGGGCTGTGTGGTGTGCTCCTGGGTTTTACCGTCAGGGAGCACGATTTTTTTTGTTGTTGTTGAAAGGCAAGGGGGCTTTCTGGTCCCCAGTGTCGTGTTCCCCTTCGAGGGGGCTTCTAACACTAGAGGGACCATTCCACCACATCTGCCCTCCTCCCTTTACCTCTCTTTCCCTCCTCTCCCCTTCGACCGCTGAACTGTTTGTAAACAAAGACCCAGTTTTGCAGCGCACTCTCCGCCCCCATCAAACCTGATACTTCCCCCAGAATCGTCCCACCAGTCTCGGAAATTCTTACACGGGACGGATATTCACAATTTTCACAAGTAATCCTGAAAGAAAGCCGAGGGGAAGCCTCTTAAACGGTCCCACATTGCAGCCGCGCTGATTAGGCCCGTTCCCTTTCTTCTCTGTTCTCCCTAGCCCGGGAGCCGCGGGGCGGGCGGCGGGAATTCGGGGCAGCGGGAGGGGGGTGTGTCTACACCCAGCGGAGCACCCGGGGCTGGGTGGCCTGCGCGCCCGGGCGGTGGGGGGAGGGGCAGAGGGGCGGGAACGGGATGAGAAGTGGAAGAGAGAGCGCCCAGGCTGCCAGCCCCGGGAATTGGAACTCAATACCAGCGCTCTGCCAGAGTTCCGAGCAACCCTGCCAGGGGGTGGCGCAGAGGGGGCCGGGCATCTCTCACTCTTCGGCTTCCCTCCCCCTGCTTCCCAGCGCTTGTCATATCCTGTCTCTGGCCTGATATTTCACGCGAGCAAATGGAAGGGGATTACAATGAAGATTTATGTGTGTTGCGAGCGCGACTGGTTTCCCAGTGTAGGGAGCCGAGATCGCGGCTTCCCATTTCCATTTTTCATTCGCGCTTTGGGGAGCACAGTCCTGCGCGGGGGGAGCGTGTCTGCTCGGCGGCGGGCTGATCACAGGGCTCCGCGTCTCTCCGCGAGCCGTGAGACTGTGAGAAAGACTTGCCAGCTCGTTGCCCCCGGCGGGGCTGGAGCCGTCCCCTGCCTCCCCCAGCCGGGCTTTGTTTGTCCCCTCGCTCACCCCTCCCCCTCTCCGCCCCCTCACTTCTGAGACCTGGGCGCATCCTCGCTTCCCGGTCTCTTTGCCCTTCTGCGGGTCTGCGGAAACGCCCCCTTCCTCTGGCCCCTGCATCCTCCTGCACTCTGCTTCGCGGGCTTCCCGGGGAAAGACGCGCCGTGGCCTGGCGCGACCCCGCCGCCGCCGGGTGCCAGGTTCGGTGACTCCAGCGAGTCTGTGGGGCCTCGGCCCACCCCGGAGCTGGGGCCGCCCGCCCTCCCGGCTCCCAGGCTCGCTCATGCCAAGGCCTGTTGCGTGATTCCAACTTGGGCTGACATTCCCTGCCCCGGGCGCTCCGGCGTAGGCCTCTTAATCATCTTGTCTGCTGCAGATCCTCGACACCAGCCAATTTACTGCCCCGTCTCTCCTCGCTGGTTTCTGGAGGGGGAGGGGAGTGCGCGCAAAGGAGGGGAGGGCACATTCAACCGCAGGAGGAAGGCTGGCACCAGCTACTGGCACTCAAAGAAAACCACGGAATTTGGAGCTGGGGGGAGGGAGAGCAGGAATGGGGTCTGCTAGGCAGCGGCTGCTTAGAGAAGTTGGAATCACAGGGTCAATGAGCTTTAGCTCCCGCCTTCCTAGCCTGGGAAAACAAGGCAAGAATGGGAATGGCCACTGGATTTGTAGCTTCCCTGTTTTTCCCAGAGCCCCTCTCCCTGGCCACACTCTGTTGTAAGCTAGACTCCATGCAGGCCCCAAAACTGTCCAGAAAGGGTAGGATTTGTCTCAGGATGATGGCACTGAATGTAGAAAGTCACCCCCATCTCACGTCTGCTTTCTGGCAGAGGTGATCTGAAGACACACAGGGATGGCCTGAATAGCCATCCTAGAGGAGGCCTGGATCTGGCTAGCAGGGCTCTCTGGCCTGCCCCTAATTTCCTCTCCTGTAGAGGCTGGCTCCTTCAGAGGGGATGGCTGAGGTTCCAGTTCTCATGTAAGAAGGGGCCAGAGCTCAGCTCTAGAGTGCTGCTTTTCCACATGAGGCAAAGCTGGAAAGGCTTCTGGGTCAGTCTGGACCTCATAATCACACAAGTACACACAAGGCACAAGTAAAGCCTCCCTGTTTGGGGGGCATTGAGATCAAACAATACTCTACTAATAGCAAAAATGAGTGCTTACTATGTGCCGGGCACTGTGTTACCTCATTACCTCATTATATGCTCACAAAAACTCTCAGATAGCTGTTTTTATTTCTCCAGTCCTATAGATATGCAAACTACAGCACAGAGAGGTTAAGGCAGGTAGCCCTAATCACAGAGTCAATGATTAAACCTGAAGTGCTTCCATTGTAGGCCTCAGTGCTTTGAAGGAAAGGGACTTTTAGTTCAGGCCTGTATTACCCACCTACCCTTGGCCTTTGCAGAGAATGACAGAAAGTAAGGTCACTTAGCCACAATGGAAGCTGGGTGGGTGGGACCCAAGGTGGAAGGCAGAGCTGAATGGTGTGTGCACATTTCCCCTCAGAGAATGTGAGATGGAAGGGTGCCACTCTCACAGCAATGTGCCTCAGTCTCTATGTGAATGTGCCTGTGTGCTTGAGTGTGCTTGTGTGGGTTTGTATACGTGAAGATGCACGTGCATGAATTTTTGTCAGTGGTGTGCGTGTGTGACTCAGTAGGAGTGTGTGACTGTGTGCATACTAGAGTGTGTGATAGTATAGATGCATAAGAGTCACCTTGTGTGACTGTATGTGTGTTAGCGCAGCCCTGTGTGCCGGGGTCCCCCTACATTCCACAGCAGCCAACCGAGTTTCTCGACTCACTGAGTTCTCTGCTCTGGCATCCCCAGCAGGGCCACGGGGCAAGCAGAGGGGAGGGTCCAAGGTAGGGGTCTGACCCCAGCTTCTGCACGCTCGGGCTGCGACTGCAGGTCCCCCGCGGCGACTTGGAAGCTCTGCCCCGCCTGCACCACCGGTGCGGGGGCGGCAGAGACCGCCCAGGCGCGGGGCAGTGGCGCCGGCGCTGGAGGGGCCCGGCGGGCAGAGGCTGCAGCCGCCAGGGCGCAGGGTGACTCACCGCGCCTCGAGAGGGCAAACCCCGGGCCAAGACTCGAGTGCCCGCAGAGAGTGAGCATTTCGGGGAGGCCCATGCCAAACGCGCCTGTTCTCGCCTCGCCTCACCGCTCTCGAAGCCTCTGAAAGATGGAAATGTCACTTTCTCGGCCGGCCAGGTTCCCCGCCCCGGTAGGGGGCTCGAGGCTCCGTCATGACACCAAGGAAAAAGCGCACACATCCAATGAAAACAATAATTTATTTAAATAATCTCTTCATATTGTAAAATCAACATTAAGAGCATGTTGTTTTCATAATAAATAACCCCAAAATATCTTTCATTTCAAGAACAAAGACTTTAGGATAAGATAAAATAAAACCCAATCAGTAGCTTAGTTTAACTGAGAAAATTTTCAAAGGGAAAAATAAAATGGAGGGGTTGCTGAGGTCACTGCTAAACCGCAGTTTTCACAAGTGCGGGGGGGGGGTTACAAAAAAGTCTGAAAAGACGAGTATTTTTATACAAATAAATCAGTGGGAAAATCTGCACAGACACCTTTATTTACAAACTCTATGTCGAAGTCCAGCCTAACAATCCTGAATAGGTTTTAAAAAAGATAATTTAAACACATTTTTTTTGCAGTGTCCACATATTAAAAAATCATTTTTTCCCCAACATCAAAATGAGGTCATCCGCAAAGGCACCTAAACTTTTAAAAAAATAAAAATAAAAAAAACTCCACTGGTGATGGATGAGGAAAGAGCTAAGGGAGCGTTCCTGGGGGAGGGGGCGGGATCTAAGGCAGGGCAGAGGGGGGCTCCAAGGACTTGGGACAGCAGGGCAGAAAAAGAGCGGCGGGCCGCCCAGGTCACGGGGGCGAGTGGGGAGGGCGCGCAGGCCAGGGAGGTCAATCAGCCCAGCGCTGGAGCTAGGCCTGGGGGCGGGCACGGAGAAAGGAGCCTCAGAGCACCCTGGAAGCTTCGCGGGCGGGGGAGGCGTCCCTCCCTCCGGACTCAGCTCTTGGCCCGCGGCAAGGAAGGCGCCCGACTGCCTCTTGGGTCGCGGAGGGGAGGGGAGGCAAGTCTGAGGCGGGGCTCAGGTCGGAAAGGCGGCCCTGGCGGGCGGCCCTGCCGGGGGCCTCGAAGAACCTTCCAGTTCCCCGCCGCTCAGTGGCCGCGCGAGGGAGCAGGGCCCGTGGCGGGCCCTCCCGGGCCTCTCCTCACAGAGGGTGGGAGGCGTCCGCCGGCCAGCTGGAGGGACCCTCCGGCTCTCCGGGCGAGCACTGAGGATCACCCATCTCGGCTCTCTCAGTCTCCTGCATAGTGTCCCTCGGGTTAGAAAATCGTCCCCGCGCTCACTGGGGCGCCCCCGCCGCCGTGGTGGTGATGGTGGTGGTGGTGGTGGTGATGGTGCGGCTGCGGGGTCTGCGTTGGGTGCAGCAGGGGCGCGGCGGCCTGCAGGTGTGAGGCAGGGCCCGAGGCCTGGTGGTACCACGGGTAGTTGCCCAGGAAAGCCGAGGCCGCGCTGCTCGGGCTGGAGCCCGAGCTGCCGGCGCCGCTGCCGCCGCTGCCGGGGCCGCCACCGCTCCCCATCCGCTGCGGCGCGCTGAAGTCCCAGGAGGCCGGCGCCGACACGGGCGGCGAAGCACAAGGTGGCGAGGCGCTGGCCCCAGGGTGCTGTTCTGAAGGGATCTCACCGCTTTTCCACATCTTCTTGAACTTGGACCGGCGGTTCTGGAACCAGATTTTGACCTTTGTGGAAAAGGGACCCAAGCGTTAGTGGAAGAACCTGGATCTGGGGCAGGGGAGGGGAGGAGCGTGGAAACACGCGGGGCAGGTGAGCGGATCACGTGCCGAGGCCTCGGAGGCTGGGATGCTCCCACTCTATTGGGAGGCAATCTCAGAAAATCGGAGACAGCTGGTGTGGGTGCACCGTGGTGGTGGTGATAGCGGGGGAGGGTCAGGAGGGCCAGTGATTTTACCCGCTTAATCAGTACCGCGCGGAAAGACTGCGAAAGCGGCATTCTGCCCACCCAGTCCTTTGGTTTTCTCACACGCGGCGCCCCTCTGGGGGATTTCAGCTTCAGGAGTAGAAGTTTAGGCCGCCCAAGGCGCGGGCCTCGTAATCCTTATAATTACTTTAGAAACACTTTTTTAAAACGTTGTTGCTTCCCATCCATCCCAGGCCCGCGCGCTCCTCGTTCCGCTCCAGGCCGGGAGCCCTCACCTGAGTCTGGGTGAGGCCCAGAGACGCCGCCAGCTCCGCTCGCTCGGGGAGTGCCAGGTACTGAGTCTTTTGGAAACGCCTCTGAAGAGCCGCCAGCTGGAAACTGGAGTAGATGGTGCGGGGTTTCCGGACTTTCTTTGGCTTCCCATTCACTATCCGGATTTCAGGCTCGAGGTCCTCTTTCTCTGCAACGCAACGCAACCGTGAGAACAGCACAACCGGGGAGCCCCAAAGACTTCCCGCTGGGCGTAAGCGCCTGGCCTGGAACTTGGTCTGAGCCGGGGAGCGGCTTCTCGGAGACGAGCAGGGCGCTCAGACTCCACTTCGCTAAGTGCGGACTCGCGCCGCCATGGAACCTGGGAGCTGGATTCTCCAGGAAGGGGAAGAAGGAGCCAACCCGAGAGAAAGAAGGAGCAGGTGGTAAGGAAATGAGTTGCCGTGAAGCATGCACCGCGCGCCCACTCGGCCCCCTAAGGCCACCCGGTCCTACCAGCCGAGCCCCGAGGGACCTACCCAGTGACCCTCGGCAGACCGGCGGTTGAGAAGGGTAAAAGGCGCAGGGCGGGCAGGGAGGGAGCAGGCAGAGTACGCGGCAAGGGTTCCGGATGGATCCCCGCCCCAAACAATTTTCTCCCACCCATCTCGGGAACTAGACTGACTTGTCACCCTTGACGCCAGCGTTGTGCATACCAGGTTCGTTGTTGGCCGGGGAAGAACTGGTCCCGTAGGGTGCGTAGGAGGTGTAGGCGGTGGTGTAGCCCAGGTCGTAGCCGCTCTTGGCGGAATAAGGGACGTTGTTGAGGCCGCCGGCGTGGTACTGGTAGGAGCCCATGTGCGCGTAGGGCGAGCCCCCGCCGCCGCCGCCGCCCGCCGGGTGCTGCTGGTTGGTGTAGTAGCTGCTGTCGGTAGCCGTGGACACCGGCAGTGTGGGCGACTCCTGGGGCTTGTGGAGGCTGCTGCCGTTGCTGCCGCCGGGGCCAGCGCCGCCGCCGCTCGGGGGCTGCTGGTGCTGGTGGTACGTGCTGGAGGCCGTGATCTGGGTCGAGTGCATATCAGCCACCAGACTGTCAAAGACTCCAGTCATCCTGGCCCGGGACGGGGAAGAGCAGGGGTGGCGGGCGCGAGGGGGAAGCGAGGCGCCTCCTCCGTCTCTCCCTGTCCCCTCCAGCAGCCAATGTAATTACGGGGGGTGAGGGAGGGTGGGGAGGAAAACAAGAAATGTGGCAACGGTCTGGGCAACTCCTCCTCCGCGGGAGGCGATCACCGTGCCCTGCTCGGGACAGCTGCCGCCGGCCGCATCCTCTCTCCGCCTCTCTAACCCGCTCGGCTTCGTGCCCAGCGCCGGCTCGGGCGGGGGGCGGGCGGCGGAGGGGGCAGGGGTGGCGGGGCCAGGCCGGGGCTCCGGGAGGCGGGAGCAGGTGAGCAGCCCGGAGCGGCCTTACGATTGTCTGCGGGGCGGGTTCGGGCAGGGTGGGCATTTAACAGTCGTCACGTGAGCGCCGGGACGTCACCTAGCAACAGCCAATCCCAAGCGCCGGGCCGCGAGGCTCGGGGCGCCGGGGTACGCCCGGCCGGGGGGCTGGTGTCCCGGGGCGGGCGCTGCGGCTGCTGCGGTTCGGGCGCAGACAGGCCGCGGCTGGGTGGGAGCAGCGAGGCCAGGGAGTGCGGGAGGGGCGCGGTGGGGAGTGGGGGGCCCGGCGGCGGCAGGACGGGAGGCGCGAGGACGGGCCCCGGCTCCGGGGAGGAGGACGGCGGTGCCCAAGCGCCCACCGGCTCCCGCGATTCGTGTCCTCCTGTCCGAGGTCCGCGCTCAAACGCGAATCTAAGCGGCGCCGAGAGTCGAGCCAGGTCTGGCTCCGCTTTTCCTCGAAGCGTCTGGCGGTTACCCTTGTCAGTCACTCGGCGCTTGAAGTCAATTGATTTAAATTACCCATAAACCGCGTGTAAAAATCCCTACTTCCACATACTTGCTAACCGGCCCGCAGGAATATTGGATGATTAATGAGATAATGTTTGAACGATTGTTTTCTCGTTGCTTCCGTGAAAAGCTATATGAATCCAAAAATATTATCGCTGACGGTATATTTGAGACCATTTTCCCTCGTACTTTCCTGATAGGACGAGACTTCCAGCAATTATGTAGATTTGACGGTGAACTGACAGGCACAAAGCGATCCCGGGAATTTCCTCTCTAGGGTGGAATGCTAGACCAGATTGACCAGACGGCCTTCACAGTTCGTTCTAATTCTGAATTCTGTGTATTTCAAATATAGAAAAGAATACACACACACACACACACACACACACACACACACACAGAATAATTCTTAGGGGAGAGAGGCGTCTCGATACTACAAGTCTGGGTGAATTTACAGAAACACATAGAAAAAGTTTTTTCTCAAGCTCTTAACCCTATTTTACAGTTCATTCAGTTAGGACCCTGTTTCGTCCTATCACTACAATTTCCTCTTCTTTTAAATCTGAAGTGGCGACTTTCCCCATAGCAGTATTTCCTGCTGGCTGGGGACCGTGGCCCGGGAGGCTCCCCTTTACTGGACTCCCGAAGTCCGCAGTTCCCGCGGCAGTGCTGGCCTTGTGGCGCCACCTGCTGGGGGTGTGCCTGGTTGCAGCGGGCCCAGTAGACGGTCTAATCACGCTGAGGCGCCAGTCTCTGAAACCCCCCAAAAGAACAAAATAGCAATTAAAAGCCACAAAATTGTGCTAGTGCGCGCCATCTGAAGCACCCCTTCCTAAAGACATAACATGTCGCTGAAAGAACTTGTTTCAACAACTGCCTAATGGAAAACAAGTTGATACTTTGAAAAATATGATCTTGGTCTTCTTCCCCCGAAAAAGCAAGTGTGTAATTAAAACTCCAGCATCCACACAGCTCACTCTCTGCGGAATAATGAGGAAGGTAATCCACCTTCAAATCTGCCAGGATTTAGTTCCCAGCCTGCCTTTTGGTTGAGGAAGGCCCCTTGATGGACCCTGGTGAACTAGTTAGAAACGCTTTGGGAAGTGGGGCTCACCACGGAGGGACTGCCTTGTATAAACGGCTGGGCTCAGCCTGCTGTTTTGTGGACCCTAGTTACAAAACTAAACTCTAGATATTTAATCAGTATTGCCTTTTGGTGTCTTAACTGCAAATTCCAAGTCTTTTTGTCAGCACAGTGGTAACTGCTTTGGCCTGATATAAACATTTCCCCCTCTGAAAATGAAATATAAAAGAGACAATTGCCCTAGTTTTGCCTTCTCTCTACTCCTTTGTTCCCACTCCAAGCATGTCCTCTGGGGGTTTTTCATGGTGGCAAGTTTGTTGTATTATGTTATCTATGAGAACCTCCATTAATAGCCTAAAGTCTAGGTCAGCTGAGATCTGGAAAATGGCATCTTCCTGGAAGGAAATATGACTCCAGTTTCTCTTTAACTGGAAAACAAGGGGCTGTATGTGTATGTGGGAGAAAAGACCAGAGGCAATGAGCAAGGAGAGAGAGCAAGAGTGAGGGAACCAGATAGGCAGAACTTACAACTGCATTTGGAGAATTAAAATAAAGACTTGAAATATTAAATCTGATAATCCAGACACAAAACTGGGTTTGGCCATATGATCTGGTCACCACATCATAATATCCTAGTGATTTCCTCATATTGGTCTAAAGTCAGGGAGACAGAATCCTAGAGAATGGGACACATTTGTCCACAGTTCAGAGCAGAGGGACATCCCCCTCCACAGTGATCTGAGAAGGGTAGAGGGGGCACTTCCACTGAGTTTAGGGGAACACCACTGTGTGGCCACACTCCCTCCTCAGCCTCAGAGCACTCTCCTTCCCCTTTTCTACTTTTGGTTTTCTCCATTGGCCAGGGGAGTCGTTTCCTCTCCAGGGAACTAGAGAAGAATGCGGCTAGTAGGGGAGTTCAGTGTTTCTGCTCTGGTCTCCTACACTCCAGTCCCCTCGCCAAGACATTCCCGCTTTGAATACTCTGCCCATCAGCTGTGGCTGCGGCACTTTATCTGGTCACAGAGTCCCACCCTGTCCTCCCAGAGGAGCATTGAGGTAACTCTTGCCAGATATGGATGGAATCATTGTTCCCATGGCACAGATTAACACTGAAGGTCCAGGGTAGAAATGACATTCTTTGAGTCAGGTACCCCTCCTTTCTCTGTTGTTGAGGGCGTAGAGCAGGGTACTTACTCTGAGCCCTGGTGAACAGCTGGTGAACACGTCTTCCATGCCTTGTTTTCAGCTCCTGACTTACTGCTGGCCTGGGCTTCGCTGGCCCAAAGCAGCGCCTCTGCTCTACCACTGGGCATCCTCCATTACACTGAGGGGTCCCGTGGGGGAGAAGATGCCCCCTGTCGGGAGCATGTGGTGCCCTCTTTGCACAAAGGGATAGGCTCATTCGAACTTGCCTACTCTCCTGGTGGGGGGAGTGTCACATGCACTGTTGTGGGATTGCTCCTTGTCCCCCACTTTGCACTTTCCCATAGAGGGTCCCTGGGACGTGGGTTTCCAGGCCATTGGTCCTAGAGGCGTTCTTTTTTTTTTTTTTTTTTTAAATATTTTATTTATTTGACAGAGAGATCACAAGTAGGCAGAGAGACAGGCAGAGAGAGGAGGAAGTAGGTTCCCAGCTGAACAGAGAGCCCAGGACCCTGGGATCATGACCTGAGCCAAGGCAGAGGCTTAACCCACTGAGCCACCCAGGCACCCCCTCCCCCACCCCCCCCTCACCCCCAGAGGCATTCTTTTGTGGTTTTATCCCTCTAGAAGTTCTAGGAAATATTTTGGGTTCGTTCTAGAATTCAAAGACCTTGGGAGAGGTTGGGAGTTTATGGGAGCCTGCCATCTTCATCTTTCCAGGACCATACTGGCCTGCTCTCGTCCTTTCTTCATTGGCCATTGTATCTTTTAGGGGACAATGCTTGCCCAATCCTTTTGCATTGCTAGTGTCCACAACTGCCCCCCACCTCATTCCTAATGGAGCCTCCAGGGTTTTGGGGTGCCGTCATCTCCTCCCAGTCCCTTTGACCGCTAGGCAGATGGGATATCTGACTCCCGGGTCTGCATACTAGGAGCCCACTTTTTTTTCTTGTGTAAACTCACTGAAAGTGCATAATGGAAACACACCCACTGCTGATGTGGGGACCTGGAGAAAACCTTTGGGGGACACCCAGCAGACTTATTCAAACTGAGGTCTGGGCCACAGAAGCAAGGTTGCTGCAGCTTCTCGCTGGGTTTTTTGGCCTGGGGCTCATGGGGGAAGGCCGCACTACCCCCACCTTTCCCAGGCCAGGTTCTTGCAGCAGAGTGCAATGGGGCAGCTGAAAAGGGGGCACTGACAGTCCAGAACGCACCCCTCCGACCCCAGGAGCAGACTGGGAGGAGAGTGGTCTCTCAGATACCAGCAGGAACGTGGGCACTGAGTGGGGGTGGGGGGGGATGGCAGGGCAACCCTGGGAAAATCCCGCAACAGAGTCGAGGTCAACCGAGAGGCCTGAGGCAGGCGCCGCCTGGCCCGGCTCCCCAGCGCGAGACCCTGCTGTTTCCGCCATGGATTACCTTTCTGTCTGCTAGTGTGAGTAAACCAAAAGGACTCGAACGCGAATAAGCCGATACTTCACGTTCACATCCGTGACCTTTCTGAGGGACGTTGTAGCGCTGAATGTTTAGTTCAGCATTGCTTCTAGAATTTTCGGATCCCGTTTAGCCTTCCGCCTTCTAGGCCTTGCTGACTCCCTCCCCACTCCCGCCCCCCAGACCCATTTCACTTTATTGACTACTCAGTGGTTAAAGAGAACAAAAGCTAGGGTTCCTGGCCCTCGAGGGTACCCAGCAAGGGTCGAGGCTCTGAGGTGCTAAGCTGGTGGCTTCGCCCCCGAGTCTGAGCTCACAGGCCTGGTTACCAAGAGCTCAGGGGGCAAGCAGCAGTGCGCCAGGGAAACGCAGTAGTTCTTCGATGGCTACAAGCTGCCAGATTTCGGTGTCCAGGTGGTGAAGGCCACGAACGCCGCCGATGGAATAAGTTACATTCTCCACCCCACCCCGAAAGACACCAGAGACCGCTGGGAGGAGTACTTTGCGCTTGGAGCAGCACTCAAATTGCGTAAGGAGCAGGGAGGTGTGCACATGGCTCACAAGCTTCATCCTCTTCCTCGGACGTGAAAGAAAACCGTCCCAGATCTTCCCAGCCCAAACTCCTGGCCTCAGCTCCCCGCACTGGTTGCACGGCCCAACCCCCTCGGGGAACTTTTGAGCGCCAGCCGGAGGAGGTGCGGGGCGCTCTGGGATGCGCGCAGGGGCCGGGAGGGCAGCGCTGCTGTTGTGCTGGAACCTCCTGTCCTCTGCCTGGGGCTCCAGCCTGTCAGGTTGAAACCGTAGCTCCTCCCAGAAGAGCGGAGGAGGGTTAAATCTCACCACCTGAGGCTCACAGCGGAGGGTTGTCAGTTACCGCTCGCTTCTGGAACTTTCAGAGCCCATTTTGCTTTCTGCCTTCCAGGTCTTAGATTCTAGTCAAGTCCCTTTTACTTTGTCTATTAAGTGGTTAAAACTTGCGCGTGGGCACCCTAGCATCCACACACGTTCCACCAAACGGGGAGAGCTTGTAAAGAACCCTTTGAAACTCCGAGTATCCTTTGGGGTACAGGGATTCCTTTCTCTTCTCTCCCTTCCTCTCCCGCAACCCCGCCCCACGCTTCTTCTTCACCCACTAGAGTTGTGCCAGTTCATGGGGTTGCAAAGAGGATGTGTTCACGTGTGGAATAGGAGCCAGATTCCACTGAGCCGGACCGCTGGTTTCTGTCTGGTCTTTGGAGAAGGACTTAATTTTTTCTGTGCTTCATTGTTTGCATCTGTAGAATGCTGGTAATAACAACAACAGTACCTCCCTCATGGGATTACTGCCTGGGAACACACCATTACACGCTGCTGCCTCATTTATCTGGAGAATTCCGCATTCTCTGACCTGGGCTCCACAAGTGTTAAGAGGCCAAGGCAAGGGTGTTTGCCCACTTTCTTCTCCAGTGAGAGAAAGTCATCAGGAGCTGAGAGCAGATGTGGCCTCCAGGCTCCAGGGAACTAGAGCGGGTCAGGGGACCTGGATGTGGGCCTCCAGAGGTGGCAATGCTTTGTCCAGGTGCTTTGGAAAGAGGTCAGGTGCTGGGGAGGCTGCCTGCAGCGCTGAATGTAGGAAAGGTTCTAAAGCAGCTTCTAACCCATGCAGCATTGCCCTACCCTCTTGCAGTCTGCTGGGCGGAGTACCAGTCTGTGAAGTCTTAGGTAGTTTCCATGTGTGGCATACCCAGGCTGCTTCTGCTCACCTCTCTGAAAATGCAGAGGGGGTGGGGCTGGGGAGGAGGCCTGCAAATTAGTCATAGGAAATTGTCCCTCTGGTAGCTATCCCTGGCTTCTTGCATCCTTTTTTAATTAAAAAAAAATTATTGTTAAAAGATTACAAAGTAATACAGAGTGGTTGTTAGGGAATCAAACAGTATTAGAAATATAGTAGAGTGGTGAAAAGTAGAGACTTCTAGGCTTAAATCCTAACTTGGCCACTTTTTTTTTTTTTTTAAGATTTTATTTATTTGACAGACAGAGATTACAAGTAGGCAAGAGAGGCAGGCAGGGAGAGAGAGGAGGACGCAGGCTCTCTGCGGAGCAGAGAACCCGGTGTGGGACTCTATCCCAGGACCCTGGGATCATGACCTGAGCCAAAGGCAGAGGTTTTAACCCACTGAGCCACCCAGGCGCCCCCTAACTTGGCCACTTAAGAAAAAGAAAGATTTTATTTATTCGACAGAGAGAGAGATCACAAGTAGGCAGAGAGGTAGGCAGAGAGAGGGGGAAGCAGACTCCTCACTGTGCAGAGAGCCCAATGAGATGCAGGGCTCCATCTCAGGAGATTATGACCCGAGTGGAAGGCAGAGGCTTAACTCACTGAGCCACTCAGTTGCCCCTAACTTGGCCATTTGTTATCTGTATGACCTTGGGAAAATTTACTGCTCTGTGCCTCAATTTAATGTTTAATCAGAGTAAAACTTCATGATTTGGACTAGTAACGGGTACTTGTGGACCAAGTGCTGCCTCCAAAAATCTGATTTTTTGGAGAACACAGATAGACCATCATTTCCCAGCTTCTGTTGCAGTTAGGAATAATGATGTGATTCAGTTCTAGGCAATGAATGGAACTTGAGTGGAAGTCATGTCTGCCCCTCCTAGGATGGAACATTAGCACAGCATTGAGACTCCTCCCTTCTCTTTTCACCCATAAGCTGGCTAGCATCAGCCCCAACTACGCAGATGACATGGCCCTAGGGGAGTCACTTAGGGGACTCTCCAACACTTGTTTAGGAAGGTTACCTGACCAAGAGATAAACTTCTGATATTTTAAGTGACTGAATTTTGGGGATCTACTTTTTTAAAAACATTTTCTTTGGAGTCGCCTAATAGAGTGCTTAACTTGGGGCTCCAGCGAATTCTATCATGGCCTTGCATCATCACATTGGAGATATATAAGCTTAACTACTACATATATACGACCTTGGAGTCAGAGGGTGATGCCTTTGTCAGCAAAGTATAGGAAAAAAAAATCCAGAATACATTTTGTCTGTGAAAACTAGACCTTGTATTGGGAGGTGAGCATAGAACTCAAACGATTTGATTCCTAGGTGCATTCAGTCCATGGATAGAAATAGGTTAGCACAGCGGGTGGTTATCATTAGGAACACAAGTCTTAAAAATGATCGTTAGTGAGGTTCTGGCAGGTCTAAGCCCAAATCATATGTATTTCCTTTAAAAGGTGACAGGTTGTAAGGTTTGCAGCCTGCCACGTGGGGCCCTCCCTTCCATGTCAGTGTCGCTCTTGCCTTGGGGCACATGCTTATTACGCTTAGAGTTGTCATGAGATCATAAGCCCACTTCCTACTGTAGTCTGTACCAGTACCTAAACTAATGGGATGAGCCACAGTGAAGACAATACAAAGGCTAGAAGTACTAATAATAATGAAATAATTAAAAATCGAAACAAAACAAAACAGTAGGTTTCCTACTAACAGGGCCCAAATAGCTGTCCTAATACTTTGAAGAAAATATGCAAATACAAGTGAAAGGACTTGGAGATGTTATTTTGGATGATTTCAAGACGTTATTTTTCGCTTATTTTCCAGTCCTCAGCTGTGTTCTCCTGGCCCATGTTACCACATTAAGTTCTAGATTGATAATGTGCTTTGATTCCATTTAGAGCCAAGCATAATTTATCTCCCCCTTCCAGAAAAGGTAGACCACTAAGGAGCCATGCCAACCAAGCCTGTTGCCTTGTTTAAGACTTTGATGACACCCAGTGGTCATTTGTGGTCTTCCTCTACACCATCCCAATTCAGAGTAGAGGCAACACATTGTACATATTAGTATAAGGAAAGTGCTGTTTGTTTATGAAATAATACAAAACAGAACTTCATTAAAGCATGAATACCAAAACCCTAACACATTCCACGGAGGGAGACATCTTGTGAAGGAAGTGTCAGCTAGACTTCATGGCCTCAACTGTTGTGTCTTTTTCTTTTTAAGATTTTATTTACTTATTTGACAGACAGAGATCACAAGTAGGCAGAGAGGCAGGCAGAGAGAGAGGAGGAAGTAGGCTCCCCGCTGAGCAGAGAGCCTGATGCGGGGCTTGATCCCAGGACCCCCGGATCATGACCTGAGCCGAAGGCAGAGGCTTAACCCACTGAGCCACCCAGGTGCCCCTTCATTTTTTAAAAATTTTAAAATATTTTTATTAACATAATATATTATTTGTACCAGGGGTACAGGTCTGAAAAAATATGGACCATTTCACGAATTTGCGTGTCATCCTTGTACAGGGGCCGTGCTAATCTTCTCTGTATCATTCCAATTTTTAGTATATGTGCTGCCAAAGCAAGCACCACTTTTTTTTTTTTTAAGTAAGTAAAGTAAGTTCTGTACCCAGTGTGGAACTTGAATTCATGACCCTGAATTCAAGAGTTGCATACTCTACTGACTATGCCAGCCAGGCACCCCTCACTGTTTTTTGGTAAGTCAACTGGGTAATTTCTTAGAAGTCCATTTTATTTTTTATATTGGCTTTTAGTTATTTTTCTTTGTAGTTTTGTTTCAAATAGTTGCTGTGGGACTACAGTATATATCCTTAAGTTTTCAGAGTCTACTTAGAGTTATGGTACAGTTCACATAAAGTGTGAACATTTTGCAACCATGCAGTTTCATCGACTCCAATCTTTTATGCCAGAAATCAGCAAAATGTGGCTTTTAGGCCAAATCTTGCCCTGTACCTGCTTTTGTTTAATTGCAGTACAACTACATCCATTCATTTATGTGTTGTCTATGTCCGCTTTCATGTTATGATGGCAGAGTTCAGTACTTGCCACAGAGACTATATGGTTTATAGAATTTAAAATATTTTCCATCTGGACCCTGTATAGAGAAAATTTGTTGATTCCTGCTTTATGCTATAGTTGTCATGTGCATTAATATAAGTATGTTATAAATACCACAATACTTTGTTATAATTTTTCTTTACATAGTCAGATGTACTTAAATAAATTAAGAGAAAAAAATAAGTCTTTTATATCCACATATTTACTCTTTCTGGTGTTCTTTATTTCTCCCCAAGGATCTGAATTTCCATCTGATATTATTTCCCTTCAGCCTGAATTTTCTTTGTTAGTGTTTCTTGTGGTATAGTTCTGTTGGTAAATTCTTTCAGACGTTGTTTATATGAAAACATTTCTATTTCCTTTTGTTCAATATCTGAAGGATATTTTTTATGGATATACAATTTTGAACTGGAAGGATTTTTAAAAAAAGATTTTATTTATCAGACAGAGCATGAGCAGGGAGAGGCAGAGGGAGAGGGAGAAAGAATCTGAAGCAGACTCCACAGGGAGTGCAGAGCCCTATATGAAGCTAGATCCCACTACCTCGAGATCATGACCTGAGCTGCAACGAAAAGTCACATGCTTAACTGACTGAGCCACCTGGGTGCCCCTTGAGTTGGAAGTTTTTTTTTTTTTTTTAAGATTTTATTTATTTATTTATTCGACAGACAGAGATCACAAGCAGACGGAGAGGCAGGCAGAGAGAGAATGGGGGAGAAGCAGGCTCCCTGCTGAGCAGAGAGCCCAATTCGGGGCCTGATCCCAGGACCCTGAGATCATGACCTGAGCCGAAGGCAGAGGCCCAACCCACTGAGCCACCCATGTGCCCCTGGAAGTTTTTTGTTGTTTTTTTTTTATTCTTTAGACACTTTAAAGTTGTTGCATCACTATCTTCTGACCTCCATTGTTTCAGATGAGAATTTAGCTATGAATATATCATTGTAGTAAGGAGTCATTTTTCTCTGGTTGCTTATTTATTTATTTATTGAAAGATTTTATTTATTCATTTGAGAGAGAGATACAGAGAAAGAGAGAGTGAGAGTATGGGCACAGAAGGAGGCAGAGGGAGAGGGAGAAGCAGGCCCTGCTGAGCCAGGAGCCCAATGCGGGGCTTGATCCCAGGACCTGGAGATCTGAAGACTGAAGCTGAAGACAAATGCTCAACCATCTGAGCAACCCAGGTGCCCTCTCTGGCCACTTTAAACATTCTTTTCTTTATCTTTGATTTTCAGCAGTTTGGTATCCTTAGGTATGTTTTTTATTTCTTCTGCTTGGGTTTTGCTGAATCTTCCTGAATCTTCTTGAATTTATGTCTTTCACCAAATTAGGAAACTTTGGAGCCATTACGTCTGACACTTTTTTGGCTTCTTTCTCTCTTTTTTGTCATTCTGGAGTTCTAATTATATGTATGTAAGATGGTGTGATATCATTTTACACGTCTCTGAGACTTTTAAATTTTTTTCCTCTGTGTTTTTCAAATTGAATAATTTCTAGTTTACTGGCTCTTCTGGCATTTCAATCTGCCCATTAAGTGCAGTTTTTATTTCATATATGTATTCTTTTCAGTGTTACAATTTCTATTTGGTACCTTTTAAAAAAATTTTACTTATTTATTTGACAGAGAGAGAGAGAGATAGCAAGAGACAGAACACAAGTAGGGGATTGGGAGACTCATGACCTGACCCGAAGGCAGACGCCTAGCGACTGAGCCACCCAGGTGCCCCATTTGGTACCTTTTTTATAGTTTTGTTTCCTTGTTTAGATTTCCTATTTATTTATTTATATAGTGTTGGTTTTTGCTGTGTGCAGATCATTTATTGGTTGCAACTTATTGTTGGGTTGTGAAATGAAAATGGAAGTTGTGCCTAGCATTGAAAGATTTTTAAAAAAAAGGGGGTGCCTGGGTGGCTCAGTGGGTTAAAGCCTCTGCCTTTGGCTTAGGTCATGATCCCAGGTTCTTGGGATCGAGTCCCGCATCGGGCTCTCTGCTCAGCAGGGAGCCTGTTTCCCCCTCTCTCTGTCTCTGCCTGCCTCTCTGCCTACTTGTGATCTCTCTCTGTCAAATAAATAAATAAAATCTTAAAAAAAAAGAAAGATTTTTAAAAAAGGAATGAAAATGCCACATGCACAGGGAAGACCTTATTTTGTGGAAGATTTATGTGTGTGTGTGTGTGTGTGTGTATGTATGTATGTGTGTGTAGTTATTGTGTAAAATGTATTTCCTATCGTGATTGAAAGCTGCCAGCTAGGAGGCAGATGTGGAGTGGGACTTATTTCAGAAGAATGACCTCGAGTTCTTAGAGCCAGAGGTTCCCTGAGGGAAACACACGAATGGAAGTTAGAAGCACCTGACTGCTATTTGCCAAACCTTGGCTCTCTGCCTCAGAATCTCTAGGACTTTTGTTAAAACATTAAAATGGTGCTTCTTGGACCTGGCTCAGGAGTTCCCATGGCAGAGGAGAAATCTGCTTTTCACAGGTTGCCCCAGGTGATCCTTAGGCAAAGGCAAGTTTGGGAACGGAGGTCTACACTAGAGATGAACATCTGAGAATGAAATAGTAATGGCTACCATTCACTGAGCTTTGCCTTAGAGAACTGAAACTAGGGACATTAAGTCATCCATCTGAGGTCACAAAGCTTGGAAGCGAGAGGCCCGAGACTCCAGCGAGGACTGTCCGACCCGAAGCCCTAGCTCTGAACCACTGCGCGGAGCCGTCTGGGACACGGAGTCTGCAAAGAGGCAGGGACGTGGATTACTAAGCACTGGCTTGGCTGGGTTCCTCTCTGTTAGTTGTGTGACCTCAGGCAGATTTTACAAGTTGTCTTGGACTTCGGTTTTCTTCTTCATAAAACGAGGGTCTACTGACACTTCCCTGTCAGGCTTTTGAGGGGCGTGGACCGCATTACATGCTCAGCAAGTGCTATTAATATCTGTTCTGTCCTTCTATCATGCTCTGGCTTTTCCTCAAACTGGGTATGTAATGAGCCGGTGCTGGGGAGGTGATAGGCCCTCTGGCAGCCAAACACGAGAGAGAGGACCTCCAGGGCTGGGAGGAGCGCGTTCTGAGAATGTAAGCCAACTCCAGGGGCTGGCAGGCAAGGGCAGGGGAACACGGAGGGCCTGTTGGGGCCTGGGGAAGGCTGCTGGAACGAACTGCAGAGCGCCTTCTCGAAGTTCTCCTGAGCCAGTGATCTTCATGAGC
This sequence comes from Mellivora capensis, assembly GCA_004024625.1. Lineage (NCBI taxonomy): Eukaryota > Metazoa > Chordata > Mammalia > Carnivora > Mustelidae > Mellivora > Mellivora capensis. The sequence continues at coordinate 6,140 of PISX010002614.1, read as the reverse complement.
TCAAGGGAGTTTGCTTTTGACTTGGCTGAAGTGCATTACTAAAGCCAAGGAGTTCCGTTTGCTTGCTGGGATGTTCTGAGGGTTTATATTTTGAAGTGTATCGATTGTTTCAAGTGAAATTGTTGTAGAAGGAGGGCAAAGAATCATTGGATTACTTAATTTTCATGTTTACATAGCATTTGTTTTAAAGTAGTAAGAATCTAAACTCCAAATGTGGTTACAAAATCAGCCTCCACTTAAATCCGTAAGTGCATTTTAATGAAGCTTAATTTTAAAGCATACATTTGCATATTGGAATCTGCTTGAGCAAACTTTTAGAGTATGATCTCCAGAGCACTAGTTTCTAGTGTTTTGAGAATGTCGCAACTCTAATTGCCTTTCATGGCCTGGAAACCTTAGCTCAATTGGTGTAAAGCTTAGCAAAATGGAGAGGATCCAAATTAAACATTATTTATAATACAGTACTTTTAAAAGTCGATCTTAGAATGTTCTTGGGATATCTTTGAACCCAAATGTCACCATTTTAGAACAGCGTGTACAGCATACTTACTCTACAGCTCCTCTGTATTTAAATCAATAGGCAGGAGATCTTAAAATAGCATATGATAATTTGCCACATCAGAAATAGGTGGTTTCCATTTTCAAATGATACCTTCATACAAAAATGAAGCTGTATTAATACACTTTTTTTTTTTAAAGATTTTATTTATTTATTTGACAGAGATCACAAGTAGGCAGAGAGGCAGGCAGAGAGAGAGAGAGAGGAGGAAGCAGGCTACCAGCTGAGCAGAGAGCCCGATGTGGGACTCGATCCCAGGACCCCAGGATCATGACCTGAGCTGAAGGCAGAGGCTTAACCCACTGAACCACTCAGGTGCCCCTGTATTAATACACTTATTACAAGTCTAGCAATTTCAGAGGGACTTCTATAGTATATATAATGAAGTTGATTTGTTTATTTTAGACCTTTATTAATTGTTAATGATAACACCCAGAGGAAAAGGCATAGAACACAGAGTATGGTGAATAATTATAGAGTAAGTATAATTATAAAAGGCATGAAAGCACCACCCAGGTTAAGAAATAGAATTCTACTGTTACCCTCGGAACTCCTTCCATGTGTCCTGTCCTGGTCACCTCCTTCTCAACCTCCCCCTTCCACGTAGGTAACAATTATCCTGATTTTTATGATGATCAGTTTCTTGATTTTTAAAGTTCTGCCAGTTTTTGAATTCTATACACAAATAGAAAAATACTAACAAACATTGACTTGACTACCTCGCTTGCTGACACCAGCATGAACCTGGCTGTAGTATGGTCCCTCGTGGGGCACGTCATATATACAAGAGAGGCATCCAAGCCATAATCTTAAAGTTGTAGCTGTAACCCCATGTATACAAAGACACCCCCGCCCCCCGCCCCCGCCCGCAGCCAGCCCAGGCCTTTCATTTAACTCACAATTCTGCATCCAGGGCCAATCAGCAACACTGTGAGGCTTTGTTCTCCTAATATCAGTCTGAGAAAGATCTTAGTCTTTTGGTTTTAAAGTGCCTCACCCCATTTCTTATCCCCCTAGTGTCCTCTCCTAGAGCTTAGACTCTGAGCTAGATTACGTTCCCCAGCTTGGCAGGATTTTTTTTTCTCATTCTGCATTTAATCTTTTGTCTTAAAACATGCCAAGACGGGTGCCTGGGTGGCTCAGTGGGTTAAGCCGCTGCCTTGGGCTCAGGTCATGATCTCAGGGTCCTGGGATCAAGTCCCGCATCGGGCTCTCTGCTCAGCAGGGAGCCTGCTTCCTCCTCTCTCTCTGCCTGCTTCTCTGTCTACTTGTGATCTCTCTCTGTCAAATAAATGAATAAAATCTTAAAAAAATGCCAAGACATTAAATTATTAACACCTCAGAATGTATTCTTTTATATGTTTTCTTAACAAATATTTCTTTATCTGACAGAGAGAGACACAGCAAGAGAGGGAACATGGTAGAGGGAGTGGGAGAGGGAGAAGCAGGCCCCCCCGTGGAGCAGGGAACTGGATGCGGGGCTCGATCCCAAGACACTGGGATCATGACCCAAGAGGAAGGCAGATGCGTAACGACTGAGCCACCCAGGTGCCCCTCTTTTATGTCTTTTTTGCTCAACTTCGTGTTTGTAAGATTCAACCATGTTGTATGTATAGCTGTAATTTGTGTTCCCTGCTGTAGAATATTCCAATATGTAAATAGAGCATAACTTATCTACTGTAGTATTAAAGGACATTGGCTTATTTTCATTTCTGTTAAGAATATTCTTCCACATAGCTCCTGGTACATATAAATACATTTCTCTTGGACATGTACTGAGAAATGGAATTGCTAGACTGTAGGATATGTGTATTTTATACTTTAGTAAGTAATTCTAAACTGTGTTCCCAAGTTTTTGTAGTGTATATTTGTACAACAGATTTTATTATTTATTTATTTATTTAAAGATTGATTTATTTGAGAGAGAAAGAGAAAATGTGAGCAGAAGGAGGGGCAGAGGGAGAGAGAGAATCCTCAAACACACTCCCCACTGAGTGTGGCGCATTGCAGGGCTCAATCCCAGGACCCTGAGATCATGACCTGAGCCTCAATCAAGAGTTGGATGCTTCACTGAGCCACCCAGGTGCCCCGCCCCTTTATTTCTTTTTCCTTAAAAAAATTTTTTTTTAAAGATTTTATTTATTTATTTGACAGAGATCACAAGTAGGCAGAGGCAGGCAGAGAGAAAGAGAGGAGGAAGCAGGCTCCCCACTGAGCAGAGAGCCCGATGTGGGGCTTGATCCCAGGATCTCGGGATCATGACCCTAGACGAAGGCAGAGGCTTTAACCCACTAAGCCACCCAGGCGCCCTTAAAAAAATTTTTTTAAAGATTTTTGAAGAATGTTCAATATAGAGAAGTAAAAAGTGAAATGTATCATTCATTCTTCAGTATGCATCTGTTGATTTCTGTCTCTAAGAACTGTTTGCTAGGGGCGCCTGGTGGCTCAGTGGGTTAAAGCCTCTGCCTTCGGCTCAGGTCATGATCCCAGGGTCCTGGGGTTGAGCCCTTCATCGGGCTCTCTGCTCAGCAGGGAGCCTGCTTCCCCCACCCCCTCTCTCTACCTGCCTCTCTGCCTCCTTGTGACTTCTGTCTGTCAAATAAATAAAATCTTTAAAAAAAAAAAAAACTGTTTGCTGTAAGAGATCAATGTAGTTGGGCTCAGGCTCAAATGAAGTGGTCCGCATTTAGTACTGCTCCCTTCAAGTGCTTCTGGTGGCTTTACAAGGGAGACTCTCATATTTATGGATTGATAAGACACTCATAGATATCTGGGCAGTGTCTTGGGCAGGAGATAAGTGTTCTTTTCATAGCTCCTGTGTTCTGCCCAAAGCAGGAGTCCTTTGAAAGTGGATTTTTAAAATATTTGGCTTTTCTGGGGTGCTTGGGTGGCTCAGTGGGTTAAAGCCTCTGCCTTCGGCTTGGGTCATGATCCTGGGATCGAGCTCCGTGTTAGGCTCTCTGTTTGGCAAGGAGCCTGCTTCCCTCTCTTTCTGCCTGCCTCTCTGCCTACTTGTGATCTCTGTCTGTGAAATAAATTAATAAAATCTTAAAAAAAATAAAATTCTTTAAGATTTTACTTATTAACTTGAGAGACTGAGAGCAAGAGAGCACAGATGGAGAATGAGAGGGAGAAGCAGGCTCCCCACTGAGCAGAGAGCCCGATGCAGGGCTCCATCCCAGGACCCTGAGATCATGACTTGAGCCAAAGGCAGATGCTTACCCAACTGAACCCCCAGGTGCCCCTAAATACTTGCTTTCCTTGGAGCCATACTCATCTTGGGCTATGAATTTTGCTCTGAGTGTTTTTCTCTTCCCATCTGATGTCTTGGTTATGAGGGAGGGCCTCATTTACATCCCCTGCCCCAGGGGCGCAGGGAGGCTGGATGGCTCAGTTGGTTAGCATCTGCCTCAGCTCAGGTGGTGATCCCAGGGTCCTGGGATCAGCCCTGTATTGGGCTCCCTGCTCAGCGGCTCCCTCTCCCCACCCCCTGCTCTCTCTCTCTCTCTCACTTGCTCTCGCTCTGCTCTCAAATAAATAAATAAAATCTTAAAAAAATAAATTCTCAGCCCCCAAATTATATGACTTGTTGATTTGTAAATGGCTAAGTGAAGAATGAGTCAGGGGAGTGGTTTCCCACCTTTTTTTTTTTTTTTTTAACATGACAACCTATTTAAACATTTTTTTAAATAGACTTTTCTAAATGTACACAAAAGTAGGAAAAATGGTATCCCACGGATCCATGTCTGAGATTTGATAGCTATCATTCTATGATCAGTCTTGTTCACACCTCTCACTCCTCTTCCCATTAGAATATTTCGAAGGAAATCCCAGACATCAAATGATCTCATCCGTAGATACTTAAACGTGTATCCCTAGGAAGTGTTGTTGTTGTTTTTTTTTACACAACCACAATATCATCTCATACTTAAGTAAAATTAAAAATTACTATCAAATATCTTGTCCATCTCCACATTTCCCCAACTGTTTTATAAGTGCTTTGTTATGGCTGGTTTGTTAGAATCAGGGTCTCATAAAGTAGACACACTGCATTTGTTTTCTATATCTTTAAGTCTCTTAGTCTTTATTTTCCTCCCCTTCTTTCTTTCCTTGCCATTGATTTGTTGGATAAACTGGATCATTTGTCCTCCCTCAGATATTTTATGTTATTCTTGTGCTTATATAAATTTTATTTCTGGGGTGATAAAGTCCATTTTAAACCATGTGACAATAGTTACACTACTATCCTTTGATTAAGAGAAAACACTATACAGGGCACCTGGGTGGCTCAGTTGGTTAAATGACTGCCTTTGGCTCAGGTCATGATCCTGGGGTCCTGGGATCAAGCCCCGCATCGGGCTCCCTGCTCCCTGCTTCTCCCTCTGCCCTTTCCCCTGCTTGTGTTCTCTCTCACTCATGCTCTCTCTCAAATAAAGAAAGAAATAAAATATTTTAAAAAGCCACTTGTTTATTTATTGATATTTATTGTATTAGAAAATAAAACTAAAAAAGTTTAAAAATATTTAATTGATTAAAAACAATGAATCCATTAGATGTTAATACAAATAATATATTTGTCAGAAAAAGAACAATATTTTTCAAAACAAAAAGCAGCTAGTGAGAAGAGTGATATTGTTTCACATCTTTGTAAATCTCATTAATGTCTCACTTGGTGGAAGACAGCTAGATTCTTGTATCTTCTTTGGCTTTCACTCTGTTATGATACTGTGTACCATGTGGCCTCTAGAAAACTTCGCTGTGTATTTTTGAGAGATTGAGAATGAAGAAGGCAAACAATATCTTGGTTTTATGATGAAAGTAGTTTTGATCTTATGGTGGCTCTGAAAGGGTTTTGGGATGCCTGTGTGTTCCTGGACCAAACCTTGAGAACTACTGCTGTAGAATATCTATGTAGAAGATACTATTATTATTATTATTATTATTATTATTGTTGTTGTTGTTGTTGTTATTATTAGTGTGTGGACAGTGCTTAGTGAAGGAGTACGTTGAAGGATATCCTGCAAATACTTCTCAGCTCCCACCCTCTACCTGAGCTTTATGATTTCTCCCTCATCCTATAGTTGGGACCAAACAGTACAAAAAATCCTATGGATGTGGTAATGGCATTCTGTTTTATGTTCTTTTTATTTCTTTTTCTTTTTATTATTTTTTAAAGATTTTATTTATTTTTGCAAGAGAGGGAGAGCATGTGAACATGAGTGTGGAGAGGGGCAGAGGGAGAAGCAGACTCCCCACTAAGCCAGGAGTTTGACAAGGGACCTGATCCCAGGACCCTGTGATCACGACCCCAGCCAAAGGCAGATGCCCAACTGATGGAGCCACCCAGGTGCCCTGTTTTATGTTCCTTTTAAAACGTGTTGAATTGTTTACAATATCTCCATCTCCAGCCCTCCCCACCACCCCTTATATCCCTAGCACACTTCATAATTTTTTCCTAAGAATACAAATGAAGGTAGTGGAGTGGAAACATGGGAACATGAAGATGTTGGAACTGTGGGTTCTAGTCCTAGGTCACTTCTAATGAGATGGGTGACCTTGGGCAAGCCATTTATCCTCTCTG